>BHFT01041822.1:0-82834 GCA_004320025.1 Laticauda laticaudata | reverse complement strand
TTTTTAATAGTTTCAATTCCAGAGTACCTTATTTGTTGCTTTTGCTGTTTGACCCGGTCAACCAAAACTTTCTCTTATCTTCCTCCTGCACATTCTCTTCCGGTCAAGTTCTTCTTTGTGGTGGCCATTTCTGACCACTGCTACAATCGTCTTTGGGAAAGGGAGTAATGGCCAGCTGGGGAGGAGAGATGCAGCTTTCCTCAACCCTGCAGACAGGCTCCCCCCTCTTCACCACCTCTATGGGGTGGCTTAGCCCTGAAACCAGCCGGCTTGGGGCACTCCAGCGGCACGGATCGAAGCCTTGCAGAGATGAGGTTTCGGTCTGTCACTGAAGAAGCTCAAACCAGAAGTCTCATCTCTAGAGATTTTGGACAACGCTTCTGATCCTCTTTGGCTGTTGATCATGCGGACAATGTTAAACCTCTGAAGAGCTCCAAAATTTTAGGTTTACTGCAGTTACAGAATAAACAGAAAGCCCTTGCTACATTCTTTAGTTGTGATGAAAAGGAGAAGTACTAGCAACTCAAACATTAAGAAGTATAAATGGCTGAACTTTACTGTTGAAAACTGGTGGAGTCCTTTTAATGGATATTAGATGTTAATACTGGGTACTAGATGTTAAGCCAAGGCCAGTCTTTTCTCTTTGTGAGAAGAAATAAATAATAGCAATAGCACTTAGACTTATATCCCTCTGTAATGCTTTACAGCCCTCTCTAAGCGGTTTACACAGTCAGCATATGGGTCCTCATTTTACCAACCTCGGAAGGATGGAAGGCTGAGTCAACTTTGAACAGGGAATTTAGTATTGCTCTCCTAATTTGACTTTACTAGTATCAATATAATTTAGAATGGTACCTTCTGGTTCTTCAGTAGTTTTTTTTTAGGAATTAGCTATAACACTTAGACTTATGTGTCACTTCAGTGCTTTACAGCCCTCTTTAAGCAGTTTCAGAATCAGCATATTTCCCCAACAATCTGGGTCCTCATTTTACCAACCTCAGAAGGATGGAAGGCTGAATCAATCTTGAGCCAGTCAGAATCGAACTAATGACAGTTGGCAGAATTAGCCAATCATTGCGCCACTAGGGCTATTGTTTTTGTGTTTTATACTTTGGCCTTATCTAATCTTTTGGTTGTGTGTTTCTTTTCTCTCAAATCTTAGGAAATTGAAAAGAGCAAAGCAAACCACTTTCTCATTCTCTTCCGTGATTCAAGTTGCCAGTTCCGGGCGCTCTACACCCTGTCTGGGGAAACAGATGAATTGACACGTTTAGCAGGCTATGGGCCCCGCACCATTACCTTATCCATGATTGAAGGCATCTACAAGTATAGCTCTGATCGCAAGCGTTTCACTCAGATTCCCAGTAAGACCATGTCCATGAGTGTGGACGCCTTCACTATCCAGGGCCATCTCTGGCAAACTAAGAAGCCAGGCACCCCCAAGAAGCCAAGCACACCAAAAGAACTGTGACCTGAAGAATTTGGTATTGTTCCTACTCTCTGCCTAGACTGACTTATGACACCTAACAACTGGCCTCTGTGATGGATGGCTTGAGTTGATGGGGCTGTTGGGCATGGGTCTGAGACTCTAATCCTGGACCAGCACTATCTCTGGCTGGATCAGAGTTATCTGGGAAATTCTTCTGGTGCCTGCTTTGAAGATGAGACTACTACTGGCTGCTTTGGGTTGTGGGGCGGTATGGTGTTGGAAGACTAGGTTCTGTGTGACCTGCAAATCCCATAAGCTAAAGTCTCAAAAGTTGCCATAATAACACTGCCCTAAATAAGGGTTTGCTTCTTGCCTCTAACTACTACCTGAATGTTAATGTGCAGCCAGAAGGAAGAGTCTATTTTTCAGACTCCCGTTTGCCTGGAAGATTCTATGTTAGTTTTTTCATTTCTTGGGTCTCCCTGTTTATACTTATACATACTATATATATATATATATATATATGAGCTATTTAATGATTTTTCAATTATTTGTATGTAAAAAAACAAATTTGGAACAGCGGGTAGGGTGAATTTGTCTATGAAGTTAGCATGGTGGAGGTAGTACAGAGCAAGATGTGTATGTACGTATGTGTGTTCATTCCTTTTTCCAGTGAACACCTCCCCTTTTTGTCTACTCCCTTATTTACAAGGGCTATTGGGTGTACAGATGAGAAAGAGCTGTTAATGGGATCTCTTTTCAGCAGCTGCTATCATTTACATGTTGAGAAGCTGGTGGCTGCTCTTGTTATAGAGCAGGTCTCTGTGTACCCTGAGGTCAACTGCCAAAATAAAACTCCAACCACTTTGGGAGGAGTGTGTTCCATCTTCCTTTTTCTCTTTCCTCCTTTCTTTCTCCAAACCCTGTTTACCTGCTTCCAAGGCTATAAGGCTGGGTATGCAGCCCTCTCAAAGGATAGAGGAGCCTGGGCACAAAATGTTAAATAGCCCTTGATTATTTGAGCCTCATTTGCCATCCAACCTTTCTGCCTCAGCTACAAGTTGCTTGCAAAGCAGAGCAGGGGGAAGATGTGGGGGAGCCGGTCCCATTCAGCTTGGATGCTTCACTCTGATTCTGTCTTGTTCAACCTTAATCTGGTCTCTTGTGGCTGACTGAGCGTTATGTAGGTGTCTGGGGGGGTATAGGACAGGGTTGACTTGATGTAAAAAGTGGGTTGGTATTTTTATCCTTCCCACTTAATAAAGTAACTTAAATGAGCTCTTTATTGGTCGTTACTCAATGAATGTTTGAATCTTGAAGCCTGTACTACTGATAAGCAGGCGAGGTGTCTTTGCAAGACTAGTGGATATTGAAATTAGAAATTGAATGCCACAGAGTTCTGAAAGGTGCTCCTTCATCCCTACTTTCCATAATACATGGTAGAATTGTTTAGAATGAATACTATCCCTTGATTATTTAAAGTAAAAAATGCAAGGCATACAGAGAGGCTGCTGAAATCTACACAAGTAGAGGAAAAATGCAGATGCCTGTGTTGAACAAGAAGTGAGCTCAAGATGGGATTAACTCCTATTGTCTTGCATTTTAAGAAACTCCTGCCAGTATTTGTTAGTGGAATTGAAAGTTATTCCATGCTCTATGGATTTATTCACTTTTTCCTACTTGTTCAAATGCATTTAAAGCCATACTCTTCAATTTTCTCATGTCAAAGCTAATATATAATTAGTTACAATTTGATCCTGGCAAATATCAACATGAGATGGATAGAATGCATAACTTCTATTTCTCCTGTGCCTGACCATACTGGCTGGGAATTCTGGGGGATTTAGTTCCAGAACACCTTGAAGACTCCAAATTAAAGAATTCCAATTTTAGGAAAGCTCATTTAAGAAAATCTGTAGCCTTGATTTTGTATTGCAAAAAACTGTTGAAATCTGCAGTTCTTAATATTTATAAAACTATAGGAACATTCATTTAAAAAGTTCATTTCTATGAATGAAGGCTAATTTTACACAGTAAACTATTATTTCACCTTTGACCATGATGTACATTACGTTCCCCACTCCCCTTGTTTCCATAATTGCCTTGTTTGTAATTTTAAGATTTCAGCCCGGGCAATAATAAAGCTTTTAGTGATAATGAAATTGGTTCAGAATAGATATTACCATATTTCCAGAAAGATAAGCCTGAGTTTAAGAAAACTCCCCATGAAGAAATAGTGTCTCTATTCATTACCATCCTTTTCACAAATCTTTTAAAGGTAAATTATTTGGGATACAAGTTCCCCTTCCTGTTGGTTAAATACAATACAACCATCAACAGTATTTTATGAATTGCTTCTTTCTCTGTTAGGTTGAGTTGCCAAGAAGAACAGCAGCTTAGAAGATCACAAAGAAAAGACTTTACATGGCACACTGGTTAATCAGGAAAGTGTTGTCTCTACTCCAGCTTAAAGCAGTTCATTAATAACAAATAGCTCAGTCTTCTTTAAGTCCACCAAACACAGCAGAGGGGACAGTCTTCTGTTCCAGCTGCACCTCTGCAAAAAGAAGAGTTAGAATGGTTAGTATGAAGGCTGGGCATATATTGGCTTTTCAAAAACAGAGCTCCTATTCACCAAAGTCAGCAGCCATAGCGGAACCATAGCAGAAGAGTGCTGCTGAGTTAACCACCTTCCCTCTTACCATCAGGCTCATTGTCTTCACTCTCATCGCTGTCATCCAAATTGATGTCTATCTCATCAGGATTGGCCCGCTTGGAAAGTTCAGCCAATTCACTGCGGGAAGCATCACTCCTGAAAATAAGCAAAGGGAAGAAGAGTGAACCTGAAAGCATGATTTCCAATTGGAACTGTCCTGTACTTATCTTTCCCAAATAAAAGGAGGTTGTCTATCCTTTTGCCCGGCTTTACGTTTTCAAAAACATATCGACATTTGTACATCTAAAGCAGATATAGCCATACTGTCATATACATATTCTAATATAAGAGTGAATTCATTCACTGGTTGAGAAGGGATGATTAACCAGCCATATAATTTGTGGGGTCTTGCGTCAGGAAAGGCAATCTGATGCCCTTTGATTGAAACTTTCACAAGTCCCAATAAACCTAATTAAAAGTTCTGGGAGGATGGGAATTTTAAGCATTTTCAAAGCACCCAGTTATCTTCACCGCCTGGAAGAACCAGCTTCACATCTGTTTAGCTATGGTGATGACAATTTGCCTTTTGGAAAGTTATTATCTCAGTCTAGGCTATCTTGGTACAGTTACTGAGGTAAGGAGGAAGATAACTTTATCTTCCAAAGGAGTTTCTAAGGATGAACGTGGAAAGAGTAGAAACCAAACTCTGGAAATTGCCATGAAGAAAGATAAAAAAAACCTCAGGAGCTTAACAAAAGCTTCAGACAACTGTTAGAAAAGACAAGAAGCAATATAACATTTATAAGGAGGATGGAAACACATTGAAGATTGAAACCCAAGGAAATGTTCAAAATATATCTGAACTCAGAATAAGGTTCCCAACCTCTAATTGGTATGCTAAAGGAACTCCACGGACAGATAGTAACTGATTTAAAGGAGATTAAAAGAAGATGGGAGGGGTACTATACTGAAACATTGCACAGTAGAGGTCAGTATCCATATACCCTAAAACGGGTCGCCAATCTTTTGGACCTCAGGGACCACCAAACTCATAATTTTAGATCCCAGGGACCACTAACTGGTTCTATGGATGTGGCCTAATTTGTGGGTGTGGCTTGTATGTAAATATTATAAATATTTATATAAATATTGAATTTTTAATTAAAAAAGAGCAACTTTTATCCAAAATCAGGCAAAGCAGGCAGGCAGATTGAGTTGCTCACAGAATCACAGATTGAGAAATCTAGCTACCTGCAATCAGCTAGCTCAGTCTGTCACAAAATTTGCTTACAAGTAAACTCATAAAATTAACTCACAACACACCATGCATATAAATATTGAATTTTTTTATAAAAAAGAGCAACTTTTACCCAAAATCAGGCAAAGCAGGCAGATTGAGTTGCTCACAGAATCATTACAGTGATCATTCTATCGCCATCGGCTAGCTCAAGTCCTCCCAAATTTTAGCCTTTCCGTGAAGGAACTGCACTGAATTGTGCTTGCAAGCAAACCTAAGGGGAGGTTTCGGCCTGTACTTAAAAGCAGAGCTGAAGATCTAAGGACTAGCTAGAAAGCAAGAAATCCAACCATTTCCTGCTTCTTAAGCTAATCAAAAATCTCTTGGCACGCAGATACAGATGAAGTCGGAAAAAGGAAAAATTAATCAATTTTAGCAGGCAAACTTACTGGGTAAATGGATGTGAATGGGCGGGGAGGGTGTTCCCACGGACCATGTGGTCTGCACAGCCTTGGTGTTTCTGTGCAGGCCTGGTAATTGCTTTTTTGGGGGGGGTGCTCTTGGGGGGGGGTGAGATTTCTTTGCAGCCCACCAAAATTTTCTCACAGCCCACCAGTGGGCCGTGGCCTACCGGTTGGCAACCGCTGCTCTAAAAGATATTCCCTACTTACAAGAACCTCTACTACTAGAAGTTAATTATTGTCAAATTGGAGGACTACCGAAATGGATGGAACACCTACAGAAATACAACATGCAACAGAAGAAGAATCAATAAAGATTCTAATCGAGCGTTGCTGGCAAATCTGGAGAATAATATGAGGACCAAGATATTGGAAGAGGATGGTTTTCGTTCCAATTCCAAAAAAAGGGGATTTGATAGAATGTGCAAACTATCACAGAATACCTTTCATTATACATGCTAGCAAAATAATGCTTAGGATCATATAACAATGAATTAAGAGTTTTACATGGAAAAAATAATGCTGGATTTGGAGCTAACTTTAGAAAAGGCTAAATAATAGGAGACATTACAGCTGATGCAAGCTGGATAATTGGAAAAAAAACAAAAAAATACCCCCAAAGAAATCAGGACTGGTAGTCCTTGCTTATTAACTGCCTCGTTTAGTGACTGTTAGAAGTTATGACTGTGACCTTTCATATTTACAATTATCAGTGTCCTGCTGCCACATGATTGCCATTCAGATGCTGTGATCAGCGCACATTTGCAACTGTCACAATATCCCACAGCAACATGATTACCACTTGTGTGCTTCCTGATGACTTGCAACAATGAGGATGCAGAAGTGAAATCACAAGTTCTGGCCATGTGATGCCTCAGTTAAGTTCAACTCTCCCGCCATCTCTTTTATAGCCCGAAAAATAGAGAGGATCTGTTCTAACCCTCTTGCCCAGCTCATTATCCAACTGTAGGCTATGCTGTCTCTTATCTGATCATTTCCGAGGCAGCATCTCTTTACTCCATCACCCAAGATCTTTCTCACATACTATTACATCATTTGAAGGCATAGCTCTAGAAAAAGCTGTAATATTGGGAAAGATGGAAGAAAAGCAAATTGGATGAACTCAGTAACAATGGCATATTGGGGGTACTGGTGGAAGACCTGAAGCACCCAGTTAGGGATAGCATCATGGAGAAAATCTTATGGTCACTAAAAGCTGACATCATGTCAATGACACATAATCACATAAGTAGTCAATGAAATCAGAAAGCCAATCGTACACTCTGCTGGGTTCCCAATGTGTCATAAATCATTCAGACCACACTGTACAAAAAGTACCAAAACTATAAATGCAAAGCAGGCTGTCCTTGGCAATACTTCACTGTCATCTTTCCCGAGAAAAATGCATTTGATAGCTTGAAAGCTAAAATAGCTATTTGGTAGAAACTTGTGTTAGTTTCTCAAGGCAACACCACAGTCTTGTTCTCATTCTAGCCATGTTAGCAGCTAGAGCACTATCTATTCAACTGTTTCTTCCTGATTCTTGATGGGTTAAAATAATAAACATTGTCTTGAGCTCCTGAATACAAATCAAATAATTGGTCACATTTTTCCCATTATGATTTTTTGATGTTATGAATCCAAATAATCTTCATAGGGGGAAAAGATAAGTCATCTGCTTATAGTAGCCTCACCTGACAAACAAGATCTTCTCCTTAGCTCGAGGCTGATCTCTTTCTGCTTCAGCTGCCAGGTGTTCTGCTCGCTGCTCTAAGAGCTTCATGTCATCCATGCCGCTCTGTCCTGGTGCTAAGTCGGACACTGAAACAAGACAATGTTAAAGAGCCAGGATGAGCAGAAGAACAGGAGATGTACTCATCTTCATCTAAGAGAAGGCAAGAAATACCTGTGCCTGTGGCATTGCTGTAAACCTTTAGCATCTGAGAAGCCATGAAGTTAACCTGAGTATTGTAAGTAGCCTGCACACTTCGCTTAATGCGCAGCATTTCTCGGATAGTGTCTTCATTCCCATGCCGAATCTCAAATTCTTTCCATGTCTGCCAGAAGTTGGCCGTAGTCTGAGAAGAGAAACCAAAAAGACGTGTTTTGAGGACTGCTGGGAAAGAGACCGTGGCAAAATTCAACAGTTGATTCAAAGACTCCTGTTTCCACTCTTTTCTGAGCTTTCTGATATAAAAAAGGAAATATTTAATGAGGGTAAGAGGACAGAGGTCAACTATTATTGTGCTCTTTATCTTCTGCATCAGGAATGGGCAGTCATAAACAACAGAAACATAACCATTGTGTAAGCAAACGAACACACCTTTATCATCAGATTGCAGATGGAAGAATCCACCTTTAGTTTTTCCAAACTGCATGTAAGATTGTCATGTCATAATACATATTCAGGAGTACCCTGGTACTCAACTACTTTGAAACTCATCAAATTTGGTACTCGATGCATTTTTACATGAACATTTTGTCCCGGTACTCATAGTTTGTTTGGTACTCAACGCACAAGCTAGAATTTGTTGGTATTGGCTGCCTTGTGACTCACTACATTATACCTTATGGGAAAAATTTGTTTGCTATACATTGTGCCAATTAATGATGTGTACCGAGGTACCACTTTATTTTGAACTGAGCAGGGAGTGATCATCTCTGCTCTATTGGCAAAATGAGGAGCTTCTTCCTTCCTCCCCCCAACTAAATATTGCCACAAGCAGACAGTAAGCTAGTTCTCTAGTACACAGAAAAAGCTACTTACTCGGGGGTCACACATCTGTGAGCAATAGGAATAGATTGCCCGAGCTCTGTCTATTTCACCCAATTTGCATTCCATATCAGCAAAGCGCAGACACATCTCCCGAGCGTGTTCATCTGATAGCACCTGAAAAAAAGTATGGATATTTAAATGTACCACGCCCTTCAATACTTCAACTTTTAGGGTGGCATGAACTCATAATAAAGAGCTAGTATAGCATCTAAGGATTATGATTACCCAGAGGGCTTTCAGAATATTTTAGCAATTGGAACATCTGAACTGATCCAGGAAAACAAAACCAATTTGAACAATGTGAAAAAGTCCGTGGCTATACGGATGCCACAGCCAAAGAGATAAATGCAGATGCAACTAGAAAAGAATGAGAGGTAGCTGGATTGAGTGGGAAGAATTCTCCTGGGCATCGGACAACTGACTCTGCAGAAAAACAATTAACTTTTCTTTAGATGAAAAAAACAAACCCAACAAATCTTTTCTGCTCTTTATGGAGGAACCTCTCTTCAGGCAAAGGAACTGACTTCATTCACAGGGGAATCTTACATTCTATGATTTATAAAGTCTTTGAAACCAAACTCTATTCAATCAGCAAAAACATCATCCTCAATTATCAGGTTAACTTTCTAACCCAACTGCAAACTCTTTGCTCTTTGTTCTGGTGAGTCTGTTGTCCACTGGTCAGAAGAACATCTGAACAACAAGTCCAAAAAACATTCACAGACTCTATGGCGCCAGTAGTAGTGTTCCCTAAGATGGGCCTACAAGTGTTACAATACTTTCTCCAATCAATCAAAAGTCTCATCTGGGAAAGCTTCTGGAAATCTGCTTGAGGCAAGTTGTCTGTGCCAATGCAATACAATCTTAGTCAGCAACTTAATGGAAGAGCCGTAGACCTGCTTAAATCGTGCTCCTAGTTTGTATACATAAAGAGACCACTGGTTTCAGTGAATATCCTGCAAATATTTAACTTGTTGAATATTTTGTTAGCGTTGGATGTATTTGGGATACAGTTGGGCAACACAATCACTTAGGAATAAAGTTACCATGCTGATGTGGGAAAATGCACAAACTTGCAACAATGTCGACAGCTCCTTCACTTTCCTGGCTGACACAGTTACCAAGAACACTGCCTTCTAAGCTAATATTTTATCTATTTATTTAATTTTTATTTTTATTCTTTAAAAACAAAAAATATAAAAATCTCATTTACATTAATAGTCATTGTGTCATTGTATATACATGTTTCTTATGTTAGTGTTGTATGATATGATTCTTGATTCTTAGCGAATGTACCTTTATGCATACTGACAATATTTTCACCAAGACAAATTCCTTGTGTGTCCAATCATACTTGGCCAATAAAGTATTCTATTCTATTCTTATTTTGTGACTATACATTATTTTTATCCTTATCCTTCACCCATTTGTACCACCTCTCCCATGTCGCATAGTACATTCCGACCCTCTTTGCCTTCATTCCATAGTGAATTTATCCAGTTCAAGCACAGTCCATTATGTTTTGAATCAAAACTTCATCTGGTGGTATATTACTTGTTAGGGATAACATTGTTTTTACCCTAACTGTTTAGGTAAAATAATAAATAAGTAATCTGGTTTGTATGTATAAGTGTCTGTAACTTTAACTGTGGGAAAAGTGATTGGGGAGTGGTTATGAAAATCCTTAAAAAAGCAAGCCTGCAGCGTGCTCGCTCTCTGGCTTTGATGATTCCTAATTACTGCTTGGAAGACTGCATTGCTCGCACGGAGAGAGAACAAAGGACTGATTTGTAAGTGAACTGACCCAGGATATTCTACATGGACTTTGGGCTAACTATATCCCTGAATGGACTGACTAAATGATACATGACTATTGGACTGTATTTTGACTATGCATATTATGGAATAAACTATCATAGTGATAACACAAGGCGTATCTGGTATTTTTACTGTATGTTAATAAACATACAAGCTTAGCTCACTCACTTTATCTGATGTGCCTTTCTGACTTACGCTGTACATTCTGTTTTGCTTGTCTCCTAACCTGTTGGGGAACCAGGCTTACCACTGGCTTATGGCCCAGGAGGCTGCAAAGTCAGTTTAACTAGGATAAAACAGATTTATGTAAAGAGTGAGAGTTTGTGTTGTTATACATTACAGTAAACAGACAGCTGTGTTTTATCAATTATAGTTTATATACATATATGAAAACATGGCACAAGTCAATATACAAAGTTTGTCCCTTATATCCAAGCTGGATGGAACAAACTATGTATCATGGTCTGCAAAATGTAGTCTACTTCCCACAAAGAGAAGGTCTGTGAACATAATTGAAATCCCCAAACGTAGAAGAATGGGATCCAGAGATGAGGAAGACAGACTAAAGATAGAAGAATTTATGCATAAAAATCAACAAGCCATTTGCATAATTGGGTTAACATTAACTGATCAACAGCTTGTTTTTTATCCGGAGAGAGGACGGCTCTCAGTTTGGCAGAAGCTGAAAAGAATTTATGTTCGAGATAATTGTTAGTGCTCACATAAATCTAACACGGAAGCTTTTTCAGGACGCATCTCCAAACAAATGGTGATATGCTGAGTCATTTGAAAACTATGGCAAACCCATTTTTCAAGAACTGCACGAGAAGAGAGCTTATTTTCTCTGAACTACAAGTCTACATAATTCTATCTTCCCTTGATGAAAGTTATGATAACTACTAACTTCACTTGAAATTTTGCAAAGGAAAGTTTAACTTTAACTGATAAACTGGCAGATTGATTGAAGAGCCAGAAGAAGGCTTGAAAGAGATGAATTAAGGAAGGAGCAACTCAAAAAGAAGATAAATGAATCTCCTATGCATACGCAATTAAAAAGTGTTTTAATTGTGGAGGAAGAGGACATTTGGCAAGATTTTGTAAAAAGGCAAGCGCCAGAACACTGGCAGAATACTAAAAGTCATCAAAGATAGAATAAAACAATTTAGAGTTAGCCATGTATACTAACGGAGCTGTTAAAAAATAATTTTATGGGTGGTTGACAGTGGAGCATCCCATTGCTATAACAAATGATAAGAAAAATTTTATTAAATGTCCCAGAGTACACAGCAGATATCGTTAGCCAATGGCTGGAAACTGAAAGCTAAAGGTCAAGGTATAGCATATTGTTCTTTTATAAAAGAGAATGTAAAATGTGTATATGTACCACAACTTAAGTTTAATTAATTTAAGTTAGAATTTTGGTTAAAACTAGGATATGTAGTTACCTTTAGGGAGATAACTGCATAATTGAAAAAGAAGGATAAGAGAATATACTGCTCTTTAAGAGGTGAATTATATGTGTATAAAATGATGATGGTTTAAAGGTGCTAACACAGATTATGAAAATAAGAAACCTCATGAGAATGTATTCACTTGTTACATCGAAGGCTAGGGCATTTAAATTCTTAAAATGCTTAAGAAAACGTTGAATTATCTAAGGCGAATAAGTTTGAAATCTGTAAATAAGTATTTGGCAAGTTAAATGCCTGCGAATCAAAAGTAAGAGCAAGGGTTATACCGGCTAATAGAGTTGATGGATTTACTACTAGAGCCTTTAAGAAGGTAGTATTTAGCTATTTAAATAGGTCCGAAAAAACAAGTGTAGGAGGAGCTCGTTACATACTAAAGTATAATGGACCACTATTCTAGATTATGGGTTTTTGCTATTTAATAAGAGAAAAATGAACATAATTCAAAATCTCTTCAATTGGATGAAATCGCAGAAAGAAAAAACTAAAAAGAATTAGTAACGTCTTATATAACAGATAATGGTACTGGAATTTAACAAATAATAAATCTCAGAACGACTAAAGAATGTTAGGTATTAACATAAAATGGTCTGCCACATATAAGGCACAACATAATGCTTTATAGGAGAGAAGAGGCCAAACATTACAATAATGGCAGACTATGTTGATGTCTGATCAGATTACACTGACAAAATTTATGGGGAGAAGCAATAATGTGTGAGTAATCATATATTAAATAATGGGTTGTTAATCTCAAACAACAGGTGAATTACATTCACACTGTGGCATGGTACAAACCTGATTTAAGGTTACATGCCCACATTTTGGAGCATCAAGCATGGGTGCATATCCCTACAAAACTTAAGACACAATAGACAGCATAGAGCTAAAGATTAATGTTTTCTTGTAGGATATACATTCTAATCATAGATCTGTACAGATTTCTGGGAAACCAGGTATACATCTAGAGTTTAACACCCATGTGCATAGTGCAAAATCTAGACATTTAGGATGCGACTAGATTGGAAACAAGATGAAATTATGAAAGTATAAAATGAACCTACAAAAAGGCAGAAGATCAGATTAGCTTATAAGAGTGTCAATTAGGAAGAAAGTGCAACGAAAGAGCTAATAGGACCAGAACAAAAGGAAATAGTTGATCAGGAAGAGGTACAAATCAAGAACAATTAAAAATAAATAGAGAGAAGGCCACTGTAAGTCCTATAGCTAACCTAGACGTAGACACGCGTACTAGACCAGCCCTGACAGGATCAAGCAAGTATACGTTTGCCAAAGTAAAACTTAAGTTCCTACTAATGTAGATTGAACCAGGATGTTATCCTGCCTAAGGATCAGGAGTAAGTTGGCAAAAGGCAATGCAAAAAGAACTAATTCATTAAAGTAATGAAAGATATGAAGATGCCAATTACCTCCAGGACAAAAATCATTTGGTGCAAATTGGATATTAAAATAAAAACTGGAAAATGATGGACTGTTACCCATAAAGCTAGGTTAGTAGCTCAGGGTTAATCAAACTGCATCTGATTACGATGAAGTTTTTGCACCAAGCCTTAAAGCAACATCTTTAAGAGCAGCATTAGTGTGGCAGCTAAGAAAAACTATATAATTAACCATTTAGATGTAGAAACTGCTTTATTACATGCACCATGTGCAGCACACTATATATTTAAGAAAACAATTGGGTAAAGAAAATAAAATAATAGCAATGATTGTTGGAAACTCAAAAAGAGTCTTTACGATTGAAACAATCTGGGTTTGAGTGGAACCAATATATTTGAAAGAGTTAAACAATATAGGTATTAAATTGGTTTAGCAGATCCGTGTGTGTTTAAAAGAGAAAATAATGGAACGGTGTCATTATTGTTATTATTTACAGATGATATTGCTTTAATTAACCAAGACTAATAATGAAGCTAATGAGATTATATCATTATTAGCCAAGAAGGTAAAAGTAAAACATTTAGGTGAAATTAAAAATATCTAGGATTTACTATTACTAAAACAAAAAATGGTGTTTTAGATATCTCAAGAAGATAAAAATTTGCCAATTATTAAAACGTATTAAATGAACTTTTGCAAATTGGCAAAGACTCCAATGAGTCAGAGAAGTTTGCCAAAATAATGATCAAAGTCCCAAATTTGATAAGGCCATATATCAATCTTTGATTGTAGCTTATCATATATAAGCAATCTGGTCGAGCCAGATATAGCTTATAGTGTAAATTCAGCTGGCACGTTTTAATTCAGATCCACAATCAATGTCATTGGCAAGCATTAAAGAGATTGTATAGATATCTTAAGGGAACAATGAACCATTGCATTGTATAATAGAACCAAAAGGTGATTTGAGTCTTAGTGCCTATGCAGATGCAAGTTTTGCAACTGATATAAATACTTAGAAAATTCAACTTCTGGATGCTATATTATTTGGTAAGACACTAATAGGGGAGGTCAATCAGACAACAGCATATTAGCTTTATCCACAATGGAAGCGAATTTTCATGTCTGTCATTATTATGTACTGATTTGATTATGACAAACAGTTATTTTGTAACATGGAATAGCTTGTAAAAGATGCCATTACAGTGTATGAGGATACCAAGCAGCTATTAAGTTAGCTACTAGTATGGCTGTAAAAATAGATCAAAACATACTGATCTAAGGTACTTAAATGTAAGAGACATCAGTAAAGAATGGGCTAATTAAATTGGAATACTGCATTGACAGAAGAAAACATTGCAGACCAATTTACAAAAAGCACAAGGAGTAATGAAATTTACTGAGAGTTGTACAAAATATGAGATTTAAAAATGTAAAGGTTATAAATTATTATAACCTTAAAGGGGAGAATGTTAGGGATAACATTGTTCTTTACCCTAACTGGTTTAGGTAAAATTAATAAATAATAATCCGGGTTTGTATGTATAAGTGTCTGAAACTGTAACTGTGGGAAAAAGTGATTGGGGGATGGTGTATGAAAACTCTAAAAGAAGCAACCTGCAGCAGGTGCTCGTCTTGGCTTTGATGATTCTAATTACTGCTTGGAAGACTGCATGCTCGCACGGAGAAGAGAACAAAGGACTGATTTGTAAGTGAACTGACCCAGGATATTCTACATGGACTTTGCTAACTGAATATCCCTGAATGGCTGACTAAATGATACCATGACTTATTGGACTGGTATTTGACTATGCTATATTAGGAATAAACTATCAGTGTGATAACACAAGCGTATCTGGTATTTTTACTGTATGTTAATAAACATACAAGCTTAGCTCACTCATTTATCTGTGTGCCTATCTGACTTACGCTTGCACATTCTGTTTGCTTGTCTCCCTAACCCTGTTGGGGACCAGGCACTTAACAACTTATCACTTTTCCAATTTTGTGCTAATGTGATTCTTGCGTGCATGTTAAGATGTAACAATAAAGTATCTTTTATCTTACTCAAATCCCTTGAATCATACCTAATAAAAATGTTTCAGGTTCCAATTTCAATTTATATTTTGCTTATCATCAAAGGCATCTGATTTTCTTCCAGATTTTTTGACCTCTATACACTGCCACCACATATGGAAAAACGTTCCTTCTTTTGCTTGCACTTCCAGCATTCTCGTTCAAGTTGGATCATTTTCGCCAGTCTGCGCAGCGCTGAGAGATGCCATCTACAAAAACATTTTATATTGATTTTCCTTGAATGCCATCGACAAAGTCAGCTTCCATTCTCTGTCAAGTCTTTTTCAGTCAATCTAAAGTAGTATATTATGACCCACATTTTCGCCAGGCATTCATTTGTCCCTTAACAATTTCCTCCTCTATTCACCTCCAGTAATAATTATATGTTCGTGTTATAAATTTTATCGTTGCCTGTCAAGATGGTCCAATTTTTGTAAATCTTTATCTATCCCTAGCTCCTTTACATCTTTCTTAAATTTAGTTTGAATTTGCAAATATATCTATCAGTCTAATATTATCCCTTGTTCTTTTAGTTTATCCAGTGTTTTTAATTCTAAGCTAATATTTTAGCTGGAATCTAAATAATAGGTTTGAATGAATCATTGTTACTCTAAATCAGTTGCAGTTCAAGAGAATCACTGAATAGCTTCCCCTCATTAAGGGCTTGCATACGGTGGTCTATTCAAGCCCTCATTAAGGGCTTGCAGGTGGTCTATTCATGGTTACCTATTCCAGTTTAAGGATCTTTATCACATTGTCTAGTAATACTGCATATATTTTTGATATGAAATCTAAGTTAGCTAGGTGAGCATTCCCTCTAAAAAGTTCCTCTTCCTCCTCCTCCTATTCCACAAAGAACTGCCACATGTGACATTTGCCCTGCAGAATCTGTAGGATGAGCAAGGGCACAAAATAAGTGAAATGATGCTGAAACAGCATCTGACTTTTATGGAGGCTGCTGCCTGGGCCCTGGTGCTTCTTGAACCTTTTTTTTTTTTTAACTTGTATTATGTGAGTGGCTTTCTTTTACTTTTCTCCTGCTCCTGGAGTGTGAGGTGGGAGAAAGGAGACAAGGAATGTTGCGGGCCAGTTGGAAGAAGTAATTTATGATGAAGCCGATGTCACAGCAAGATCCCAGAGAGGCAAAAGATTCCTCTTGTTTTGCCAGGAAACTCTTCTAATTGTCAAATGACTATGCCCATAGATATTACATGTTGCCCCCTTTCTTGGCTGGAGCTAGCAAGTCTGGCATCTTTCTTGGTGCCTGGCTTCTGTCATTGGGCTATAGTCTTCTCCTTCGGGTCCCTTTCTTGCTTTAGTGGGAGAACTAAAACTACCTGAGCACCCACCGTGTATCTCTATTATATCCAAAGTGGCAGGTACAAAAGGGGCTAAGGATTCCCATATTTGGGTCTCTATGACCTCCTGACAGACCACTTCAGATAGAGGATTCCCTTTGTACCCCTGCTGATTTTTCTCATGTGAATGGAATGAAAAGCTATGGGTCTTTCAATCTATAACAACGCCCAACTTTCCCTCTTTTGGAATTGCCTATGAAATTCCTTTTCTGGATTGATTGGGAGAGGGCAGGATGCTAAGCTATTCTCTGGCTTCACTGTTACTCTTCTGCTGTCACAAAGTACAGTGAAGCTGCTAGTGCTGTATGGAAGCTGTTGCAGACTCTAGGGATTAACATTGCCTGATTCAAGTCTTAGAGGCATCTTAGCTGTTCTGGAAATTCACTCTCCAGTCTTTGAGCATGAAGACTTTCACCATTGATTGACTTTTTCTATCCTGATGACTAATTTTTTTCTTTTCCTTTTTTAATTTTTCTTTTCTTGACAGTCACCTCCAGAAGCTGGGGATGTCATTGGGAATGTTTCCTGCTTGACCTAGTCAAGAATAATCGTCTTCTCCAAGGGAACAGGCAATTCTTGGCCTTTCTGATCAACTCAACAAATACCAATCATTTCCTATTGGCTTGATTTGATAACTGACCTCAGGATACCTGCAGATTTATACAGGAGGATGCAGACCAAGATGCATTTTTAATTGTGGTTGGCAAGCAAGAACAGATTAAGCCGTTTCAGGAAGCTGAATAATATTGGTTAGGATGGGAAAACCAATAAATGCAATTTAGAGAGAATAAACTAACCTCAATCGCCTTCTCATAGATGCTACGTGTGTGGGTGACGCCATAAATTTCAGCTGCTCTCTTGATGTAGATGTTGTACATATCATGCTTCTCTGAAGGCAGCACAGCCTGAGTAGCCCGCTCATATACTGCCATAGCATGGCGGGCCAGGCCATATTCTTCCTCCAACTTGGCATATAAGAGATAGATAGCTGCAAAAGGAAAGCAAATTGGGCCCAAATTTCATCTCCCTTCAATTTCAAGCCAATGTTTTTCATATGCAGATTTATTAGCAGTCTTGTTATCAAAAAACACCCAAATAAATCCTTGCTGAGAATTTGCTCACTCTGATTCATCTTGCTCTCCTCCACTAAATGATGAAGAAATGAAGAGAAGTTCTATGTCTATGGAGATTCTCATCCCAACATTGCTTTTTCAAGTGGCAACTGGACTTTTTTTGTTTTTGCTTGAAGATGTTTCGCATCTCATCCAAGAAGCTTCCACAGTTCTGAAGAACTGTACTAAAGATGCTTCTTGGATGAGAACAGAAACATCTTCAAGCAAAAACAAAGTCCAGTTGCCTTTTGAAAAAAGCATCTTTGGGAAGAGAACTTCTCTTTACTTCAATTTTCTTCAATTTCCAATGAAAAAGACATTTTTGAGTCCTCAAGATCCTTCTCAGGCCAATAAAGCAAGTCCATCCATAGGGATTATTAGATAGGCTAGGAAGTTTATTACAATCCACTATTGTCCAGAAGACATGTCCCATCCAACCTTTATCATCAGAATCTGACTGAAGAGTTTGTGACTCAACTTTTTGTTAGAGAGACACTTAATACATACTTTTTGCGTATTTCTGGGGACAGCCATCCAAGGCCTGCTCAAAAAGATCCCGAGCACGCTCCAACTTCTTGCCACCATAGCGGTCAATGAATTTGGTTAGATAGGTGTTCCAGATATCATAAACATTTGGCCACTTAAACAAGGAGATGCCTCTTTCATATGCCTACCAAAATGAACAGAAGGTATAAACAAAACATTCAAGACTGCTTTGCAGAAGGCTCTGCCCTATTCCCCACTCACTTAAATATCATAGGGGACTGTCATGATTTAACTATACTAATTCACATTTTTTTGAGAATAAACTTTATTAATTTTATAATTAAAACATGAACACAAAGAAAAAAATAAAAACTTTTCAACATCAACAGTTTGTGATTTCCTGTTTGTAACATTGTTTTGTGCAATATTTATAATTGATATCTAACACAAATATATATTTACTACAGCTACTACTAATCTACCTATACCATTTATTATATAGACTGTCTTCCCTCAATCCATTCATACCAACAGTCCCAAATTCTGATGATTCTTTATCTTTTAGGTCTAGAGTTAATTTATCCATTTCTGTACAACCTTTTGAATTATCAATTCTTCTGGTAGAGTGAAGGCCTGTTTCCAACATTGAGCAAAGGCCAGTCTGGCTGCTGTCAATATATGTAATATTATGTATTTAACTTTTTGTCCATGTTGTTTCCTAAATATCCTAATAAGAATAATTCTTATTAAGAATAATTCAATTTGTTCCTTCGTAATTTCTTCCAACCATTTTTTAATTCTCAGCCAATATTTTTGGGATTCTTTGCAGGACCACCACATGTGGTAGTATGTTCCTTCCTTCTTTTTGCATTTCCAGCATTTTGGGCTCATGTTGGGATACATCCTTGCCAATCTCGAAGGGGGGAGGTGCTGTCTGCAGAACATTTTATAGGCATTTTCCTTGTATGCTGCCGATATTGTAACTTTATTCACATTTTAAGGAATAATTTTCTTCCTGCAAATTGCTAACCAACCAAAAACCACTTTAATCAGAGATCCTAGGGCCCTTCTACTGTGTTGGAATGCTAATTCTATCTTAGTTATGTTTCTGTTTAACTTTACAATTACACAAAAAAACAACTGATAGCAATCCCAGGAGAAAACAAATAACTTTTTTCAATTATTATAAACAATAGCTAAGGACGGCAAAGGTGCATGGCAATTATTGTGCAAAGTATTTACTCTGTCCCTATAGCTGTCCCTAACCTAAGCTATGGTTTGCTCTGAAACCCAGACCATCTCAACATAAAATATATTGGCTAGTTTGTTCAGAGTTTTGAGAAAGAGAACGAGAGATATTGAATACAGCAATCATCCTTTGCAACATATTGTACATTAGAAGTAATATTCAGCAGGTTCTGACCAGTTCTGGAGAACCAGTAGCGGAAATTTTGACTTGTTCAGAGAACCAGCGATTACCACCTTTGACTGGCCCCACCCCCATCTATTCTCTACCTCCCAAGTCCCAGCTGATTGTCTGGGTCTTCTTTTGTTGCCCTGCACAGAATGGAGCTGGAAAGCAGGTTAGTGTGGTGGGGAGGGAATGGGATTTTGCAGTAACCTTCCCCCAGGAGTGGGGAGGGAATGGAGATTTTACAGTATCTTTCCTCTGCCACACCCATCAAGCCATGCCCACAGAACCGGTAGTACATTTTTTTGAATCCCACCACTGCTGTACATAATAAGATCTTAGTGTACTGCAGCTGGTTTGAAGCTCTCTTCTGTATTTACCATCTGTAACATGCAGTGTTCCAGGTTCAATGACTTCTATGCTGATACAAACCCAGATGGTAGAAGGAAGCATTGATGAAACCAACTCACCTTGAAGCTCTCTTCAAAATATTTGTGCTCCTCCAGGAACAGACCATAGTTAATGATGATTTGTGGGGTGGCAATGCGTAGATCCAAAATACGATCGTATACAGCCTTAGTAGACTAGGAATGGCAAAGCAAAAAAAAAAAAAAAGCTTCAATACTAGGCTGGATCAGAACTCCAATCACAGGCACAGATTCTTAATACTGACTTGCTAATTATGCCCAGATTGAGAAGAAACTCTTAAATTTGAAACTTAATGGCTTTTTGAGGGTGACCTGTTGGGCTTCTTCCCAACAGGTCAACTCTGGTGCTGTCACACTCCCTATCAGTAACATGATAGACGTTAAATTAATAGAAATACAGCAATGCACTTATGGAAGACTATTATCACCATTCTTCTTTAGCTACTTAGGGGAAGGAACAGATGGCTGTGCCAATCATTCTATTCTGACCCTACTGCTTCAAGAGATTATTTCCAAGCCAAACTTATGAAATAGGAAGGAAAGGATGCTCAGATTCCTTAAAGATGAAGAGCAAAAAAAAGATTATTTTTTTATTTTGGATGACTTCTTACTCACTTGCTAAATTTAGGTTAAGAAATATCTTGATTTGATTCTCAGGGGGGAATATTATTTTTAGAACATTTCACCTGCACTTGGTTACAGGACTTTGTCCAATCTCATAACGCCTAGAGCAGAGGTCTCTAAACTTGGGAACTTTAAGACTTGTGGACTTCAACTTCAGTTGAAGTCCACAAGTCTTAAAGTTCCCAAGTTTGGGGACCCCTGGCCTAGAGAGAAAAAGGAGAAGTTTCTTCTAGATGCCAAGCTTAGGCAAACAAATCTCTGCCTGGCAAGATGGCTCATTGTAAAAATTGCCAGAAGAAATGCAAGCCAGGATAGGTAAGAATGGAAGCCAAGACCACTTACTTTGAAAGTGCCGAGACTTTCTTCTAAGTCAGCCAGCATGGACCAAACCTTGAGGGACTTATATACACGATTCTGCACAGGCTCTGTGGAATCAAAATATTCGGCTTTCTTAGCTGGGATAGCTGTAGCTTTCTGGAAGGAGAAAAAAAATGATAAGAACAGAGGAAGTAGAATCTCCGGGCCAAGCAGATTAAGAATTGAGTTCATATACAGTATATACAGATATTTGAGATCAAGTAGTTTTGTTGTCTGCAAAAGAAATCCTGACTTTCTTCAGGCTTGCTTAACTAGACCCATGCCCCTCTTATTCTGGAGTAAAAGTAATCTTTGTCAGTTTCCCAGTGATCAGATTCTTGGCCCACTATATCCACGAAGATATAGAAACTATAGAGCAGGGGTGTCAAACTCAAGGCCCACGGGGTGCTTAGATCTGGCCCCCTCCAGCTCAATTTTCTCTGGCAGAGGGCTAGCAAAACAAACTAAAAACAAAACAAAAGAAATGTTTCCCCTTTTGCATTTGAGTATGCAAGAAGGGAGAGGAAAGGAGAAAGGGAAAGAGAAAAGAAAAAGAAGAAAAGATGGGAAGAGAGCAAGGAAGGAAAAATAAGGAAAGAGGGGAAGAAGAAAAGGAGAAGGAAAAAGAAGAAAAGGAAGGAAGAAAGGTTGAGTGAGGGAGGGTCTGGGGGAAGTCCTACCATAGCACTTAGCCACCACAGGTACCCCCGATACAGATTGGGCATGGCGAGCTGGCCATGCCCCCCCGACCCCCACCCCCACCACCCCCAAGGTCAAACACAACCATGATGCAGCCCTCAATTAAATTGAGTTTGACACCCCTGATATAGACCATCTGTTCAAACCTAATCCTTTGTAAAAAGATTACAAGCAAGCAAGTTTGATTACAAGAGTTCAGAATGCCCTCTTCCTATTTGTTTGGCTTCTTCTCACCCTCAGGATACGCAGGGCTTGATCGTAGTTCTCATGCCGCAGCTCCATCTCACCATACTCGCACCAGACACTGGCCAGTTCATCCACCTGCTTGAAGTTCACCTTGGTGGCCTTTTCAAAAATTGTTCTGGCCTGGTACAAGACAGGAAGAAAAAAAATAAGAGGAAAAGCTGGGAAAGAAAAAAAAATACCTAACCATATCTTCTCTTTCGGATCTAGTATGTAATGAAGCTGATATGACCCTCTCTCCCCAAATTGCTTTGTGCATCACCAAGGATCACCAAGGCCCTTTTCAGAAAACCTACAACCTTCAAGTACTCATTTGGAATGTTTTTATATGTTTATTGTGAAAAACCTGTAATTTAACTCTTCAGAGAGCAGCTAGCAAAGAGAGGCAGGAAATAGACTAGGGCAGTGCTTGGCTTTGCCCAGTGCATCACTCACATCTTCTATCTGTCCATTGGTCTCGTAGAACTTAGCGAAAGAAACCCACAATGTATGTGACTTTCCAGTGGCTTTAAATGGGTCAACAGTCTGCACTGCTTCCGTGTACGTGTTGATGATCTGGTAAGAGTAAAAAGTAAATCAGAAAGGAGAGTCATAATTGGAATGCTGCTTGCTTGCTTGCTTGATGCTTGGGTGAGATACCATGAAACATAAAACTGAGCAAATGAGAAGAAAAGACTCTTTGTCTTAACTCAGCCTCATTAAGAGACAGATTTTTAAAGCTATTTTAAGATGCAAGTACATGAAAAGAAGCCCAGATATCTCCTATTTTCAGAGAGAAACCTAATCTCCAAGGGCTCTCAAACTGGGTAGCTGACTGGTTCAAGTTAACTGCTTGAAAAGTAGTTCCATGAGCTCCAGTTCCAGAATGTTATTGTTATCTAACATCAAACCCAGCATTTAATAAATGGGAACGGTGTTGTAGGCTCCTGGCTTGGCAACGCGACAATTCTAGCCATTCAGATGAATGTTCTCCTACCTCCCAAGGTTTGCCTTCATATAGCTTCACCCGCTTGTGCCACTCATGGACGTTGTGTGGATTCTGGCGCAGGAGGACACTGTTGAGAAGCAGAGGCCGACGTGTGATCAGCTGCTCAAAGCGTGCCAGGCGCAGTTCCAGATCTACATCATCTGTTTTCCAAACAGAAAAACAGCAGAAATGAACTTATACTGTAGGACCGTAGTTCTTTTCTATTCAACTACACAGTTCTCTAAAGAAGTG
Organism: Laticauda laticaudata; assembly: GCA_004320025.1. Taxonomy (NCBI): domain Eukaryota; kingdom Metazoa; phylum Chordata; class Lepidosauria; order Squamata; family Elapidae; genus Laticauda; species Laticauda laticaudata. Next base: position 59,574 of record BHFT01041822.1, on the reverse strand, counting down.
GGAAGAATAAAAAAAGAGTTGTGTGGCCTATAACTAATATATGGGATGGATAAAAAGAGAGAAGCCGTTTTCTATTAACACAAGGTGTTATCTGTAATAAAACACAGGGAAACATCCAGCAATATGTAAAGATCCAAGATAGAGGTGGACAGAATGTGGCCATCTCCAAGTTGGAGAACTCCAACTTTCACCAGCCCTAGCCAGCATAGCCAATAGTGAAGAATGGTGAAATGAAGGAGGTCTGCAAGACCAAACAATCTGGGAAGTCCTGATTGGTGAAAGTCTGAAAGCTTTAAAAGACACAAAAGCTGTGTTACTTGCTCCCCTAGATCCAGCTTAAAGAGAAGGAGTAACATTTGCTTTCTTCTGGCTAAGCTGCTCTTACCATCCTCCTCACGTCCCATTTCAGAGGTGGTCTCCATCTTAGCAGCAATCATGCTCTCCTCAAACTGGGCGTAGCTGTCAAACACTTGAGTGAAATCCCGTACTGTCATCACTGTCTGAATAGCTTCTTCATACACATCACGAGCCTAAGACAGAGACAATAATCACAGAGGCTGATCCAGGACCCAGCTTGTTGGCTTTTCTTCTTCAGCCACCTGGTGGTTTGCACCTCTCTTCAAAAGGAATTGGTTTTATAAAAACACAGTCCATCTCTCAAGATGAAATCCATCTTTAGGAAAACCAGGTTCTCATTTATATGGAACAGCCCTGTCAGTCAAAAGGCAGCTAACTGAAATGAACATGATCTAACAGGGGGGAAATCTTCCTCAGGAACTGTTGCAGTTACTGATAAGAAATTACACCTCCTATGTCAGTTCAAAGTGATGGCTAACAGCTAGGCTTAAACCTACTCGAAAAGCAAACTTCAGGCAACAGAAAATTGTGCCCATAATTTGATTTGCCTGTCAAATTCAAAGTCCAATAACTAAGAGTATTTTGGGTCCTCGTTTACCAAAATAAGAAGGCTGCGTGATGCACAACTGAAAGGCTGATAGAGCGTGTACAATAGATTTTTTTTTCAAATCTTTGGTAAGGGTTAAAAAAAAAAAGACTTAACGGAAGTTCCTAGGGCTGTACAAATTGACCTGCAAAATAACAAGTCCATTCCTAATTTTAATTCTCAATTTAGTAGGGAACAATCAGATAAAAAACAATTCGGTGGCTGTACTCCGCCCAATCTATGCTTTGGGAATTTTCTTCCTGGGATGGGATTCTAGCCTGTATCATCATATCATGCAGACTGCTGGATTCAGTGCCTACCTTCTCAAAATGGCCACTGCGGATGTAGTAATCTGCCAGAGAACACCACAGCTTGCCCAACTGGTCAGTGAAACGAGTCAGGCCACCTCGGATGATGGCCCCTACATTGAGTGACTTCACCTTGTCTGGATTTTGAGAAATGAGATCACAGAGCTCGTGCCATAACTGCAAAAGAAGCCCGAAGTGCCAAATAATAAGAGGCAATAGAAAAGCTTCTGAGAGGCACAGAAAAAGCATGCAGATTTAGATGAAGGAAATTGAATATGCAACTCTGGATGGTAGAAATGATTGACTACTACAGAAACCTACCTGATAATTAGATTTTCCCTCCTTGGAAACAAAACGCTCATCATTCACCACAGCTCCAAGACGGACAGCGGCTTCATCCAGACGGTCAATGGAGTGCAGATACTCAATATATTCCTCTGCATTCTCAGGGCTCAGCTGCAACATAAAAGAAACCATACCTATAAACCGCGTATCAACGACTCAGAGCATATAGCCATTCGAGAATTTAGGATTAATTAGAGTGATGATGGAAATGCTATTCTGAAGACTAGTCGAATACAAGAACCAATCTGCATTCATCAGCCTACATTAGATGAATATATTAGGCTGTTCAGTTTATGATGATTTTGCTTTTGGGAGAGAACGTTGAGAAACAACTAAGCTGTACATGGTCAATATTATGTTAACAGTTTAGGAAAACGCAAAGGGGATCAAAACTCAGAAACCCTGAACTTAAACTACTTCTAGTTATTAATACATTTAATTATCACACTATTTCAAAAGTCCATGTGCCAACCGTATCAGGTCCATGTGCCAAACATATCTCCTTTTTTTTCTGTAAATGATGTGAGAGGTTCTATTAATATGTCCACAAATCCTATGCCAATTAAGAAAGAATAGCCTTAGGAAAATGAAACTGATGACAACCAAGCCAAGATGATAGCATTTCCTTAGCTCAGACACGTCAACAAATTTTTTGAGGTCTTTATCCCAGTTTTATCTTTAACTTGCATATGGGATCAGGTATATTCTATTATTCCCCAACTCTGGCAACTTACAGGTATGTGGACTTTTCCTCTTGAAAGTCTTAGTAATGGTCAGGATGGCTGTGAAATTGTGATAGTCTATATATCTAGAAGTTGTTTCTGAGTCACATTTTATGTAATCCCTTCTTTTATGTACATTTACAAGATTTTAGAGAAAAAGGACAAATATTTTATATTTTAACAGTTGTAGTATACAAGGAGGAATGATAGAACAGTAACTTGCCATGTGTGGGGACACACACACACACACATTCAAATATGACCGTGCTCATTTGCCATATTAAAGCTGATAACATTTGAACATATTTAGACCTGATTTTTATCTTAAACACACAGAGAACACATAGAAGCCCTATAACAGACGACAATCAATGAGCTGAAGATCATAGGTACCTCAACGTAAATGCCAATTTTTATGCCTTTCTTGTCACAATTCACATCACTTGCATAAAATACACCAATCAAACAAACTATGTCTGTTCTTAGACTTTGTCAGAAATAGTCTTCCTCAGGCCAAAGTTTTCCAATGAAGGACTCAAGAAAACTGCAAATAAAAATAATTTCTCAGTTCCTGATCTAGGCCAGTAACAAAAAGTAGTTAAAGGGGGAAGAACTATGGTATTCTCTGATTGACCCCATTTTTTAGAGTACGCAACCACTTCGGAGAGGAAAATTATAAAATATATATTACAGGTAGCTCAGGATTTACTACTACAAATGGGACCAGAATTTGTTGCTAAGCTAGGCAGTTGTTAAATGAGTTAAATGTTAAATGAGTTGCGCCCAAGTATATGACTTTTTGCCATGGTCGTAAAGCAAATCATTGTAGTAATGAAATGAATCATGCAGCTGTGAAGTGAATCTGGCTCGCTCCCCCTCAAATTGACTTTACTTGTCAGAAGCCACTTGGGAATGACACAAATGGCAGTCTCATGATCCTGAAATGGTCATAAATACATGCTGGTTGCCAAGTGCTCGAATTTTGATCCTGTGACTGTGGGGATGCTGCAACAGTTGTGAGAGGACCAACTGTGACTTTTTTCAACACCATTGTAATTTTGAGTGGTCGCTAAGTGAATGGATTTTAAGTCAAGGGATGTCAAAGATTGAACCGCTTTGTTTTTTTCAAACTTTAACTCTTTTCAACTTGCCAATGAAATGGGGGGGAGGGAGAAATCGAATGCTGAGAAAGTGTGTGTGGATCGTGAGAGCCTGGCAATCATCAAGGTCATCACTATAGGTGCTTGAGAAAGAGATGGACTGTTCCCATAACAAAAAGATGTCTCATACTTGGACAATCTTGACAAGGAGTACCTATAGTGGGAATGGGAGGACACCCTCACCTTTAGGTACCTACGGTAGACTCGTACAGCTGTCTCAGGTAATGGATAGAGTCGCACAAACTTCAGGTAAAGTGGCCAGATACGATGGTGCTGTGTGATGGGCAGAGCTCTGAGCGCCCGGTCAAATGTCCTGCGGGTACGGGTGATCCGACATTGATCCATGAGAAACTGGCAGTAATCTAGCCATATCCGAGGCATCTGTAGGAAATATAAGGTACCAGAAATAAAATAATAATTTCATCAAATCAGACAAAAGTCCATATTGTCCAACAATCTGATTCAAAGATGGTTGCCTTCAGAGTCAGATACACACACACACACAGACACACCCTTGAATAAAAAGGGTCCACCTATAATTTCATGTTGAAATGGCCTTTATATTTGTGAACACAACCTCCCTAAAATAATTCAAATAAATGTAAATGTTTTAAATAAGAACATAACCAGTCTCTTGATGGATTGGACCTCTGGCTCATCTAGTCCAGCAGTCTGTTCCCACAGTGGCCAACTAATTGTACAAGCACATTAGTCTTCAGAAGGAGTCACTTTGCTAGCAAGACTAATAACCATGACTTTCTTACATTTTTTGAAGTCAGTCAAGCAAGTAGGTAGTGAAGTAGTGAATTACACATTGTTTTTTTAAAAAAAAAACAACTTTTTTCTACCCTGATTCTTCCAAGAATCAATTTCATTGGATGAAAAAGTTTCTCCTTGTTCACTTTGTTCGCATCATGCATAATTTTTACACCTCAACCACATTTCCTTTCATTTGCCTGTTTTCTAGGCTCTCAAAATCTCAATATTGTGACCTTTCTTTATTGGAAAGCTGCTCCAGCCCCTTAAAAATCTTACAGATAGTCCTTGACTTACATCCACAACTCAGCAGAGAATTTTGGCTGTGAGTCATTGCAATTGGACTTTTTTTTTCTTTTTAGCATTTGGCATTCTCAAATTCCCCCCTTGCCTTGATTTACGGGAGATGTTTTCCTCCCCGTTTTCTTCCCTTAGTCCTCCCTTTTTTGGTTTTGCAAGTCCAAAAGGCACAGGAAGTAGTATGAGCTCCCTTACGTATAGTAACTTCAGATCTCTTACCTATGAATATGTATTGCTTATATGTTACTTATGCATTAATCTCTCATCTTTCTGAGAATTATAAAATTGAGTACATTTCTTTCTTGGAAGGGAGGGTGATCTGACTGAAATATTGTATTCTTCAGAGTCCTTCTAGCATGAACTGTCTAATAAACACTGAAGTTTAAGCTTTGATTATTGGCTTTTTCCATAGTAAGTTGAGTTATTACATGACTGGACTCAACGTTTCAATCATTTTTACCATGGCCACTAAGTGTACACCATGGTTGTTCATGTCATGTGGTGCAATTCTTATCCAATTGGGGTCTTTGCAAAACTAAAAAAAAATGCAAAGCGCAATTGGGATACTTCAACCGCAGTACTGCACAACTGCAAGCCAGCTTCTAAGCAACCAAAATGTGATCATATAACCACCAGAGTGATGTAGCAGTCATATCTCTGAGGACAGGTTGCAAGCAGGTAACTTTTTCTGAGTTGTTGATCATAAATCAAGGACTACCTGTAGTCACCTTCCTTTCCAATCAGAAAACTAATCAGCAAGTGTTTTAAACTGAGCCCCCTTGAACTTAATGCACAGGCCAAATGCTTTTCCCATCCATGTCGTCCTGCTCCTCTCAGGCTCTACCAAACCCTTTGAGTCTGCAGGCTAATACTGTACCTTATGCATGAAGACCAGGGCACGCTCATGGCAGTTGTTAACTTCTTCATAGCAGGGATCTGTTACACATTTGCTCTTAACTTGTTTCCGCCGCTGCTTGAGATAGTTGTACCAGAGCTTGTAGCTGCAAAACAAAAGAGATCATCAACATCAAAATAAAGAATCTCAGTCTTTTCCAATTCTGACTGACAGCACATTTTGAACCACAATCCTCACACTTTTCTTGGGAAGATTTGGCTACCCAAAGTATTACTAATCTCTTTCAGCAAAAATAAACTTTGACCCCACCCCCCAGCCCCAAAAAGCAGGGGGCAGAAAGGGCATCCGAGTTATTGACTTTGAAAAATCAGTGGCTTTTATAAAAAACTGGGTGTTAAAAATATAATTTCAGTATTTGCAAAAATGTAATTTTCAAAACAATCATAATGAATGAAAGATAACTATACCTTCCTGGCAATTCCTTAAGAGCTCTCTCATAGATCAGGTTCAGGATATGTCTGGGAGCATTCTGCTTGAAGTCAATATAGCGGATCCAGCACTTGACAGAAAATGGGTTGCGCAAGATCTCTTCTTCATATTGTAGGTCTTCTTCTTCCTGTGCAGGGAGGTGACAAAAAGCAGAGTTTTCTTTCATTGAACAGTCCTACAACCTTAATATCTCAACAGTACTATTTTCAGGTTTTTTCTATAGGATAGATGATAGCATTTTGTAGTAATGATACATATATGGGGGTCCAAGAAAATGAAACACTTATCCTAATCTCAGTGTCATTAAATAGCTGCTGGCTATTTAATCCCTGTAATGTTCCTATCCACACCACTCGTTATATGGCAATAATAGTTTAATAAAAATAATTTTATAAGAGTATGTTACTAAATGTTGATATAAAAGTTGCAATAGACTTGGAAATACTATGAATTGAAATATTAATGTTACGGTCTTTCCTGCCCATCTCACAAAAGCACTGAGTAATTGCAGCTATACTTATCTTAAAATGTGCTTTCAAAAACAACATAGCATTTTGTGATTTTCATCCATTAATTATATACTGTTAGAAGTTGGTTATCCAAGCCATTTTAGGGTGCCTATATAATTCCCAAATCTTTTCTTAAAGATAAAATGCAGACAGTAGTTTCAGACAGCCAGGCTTTCCTGTCTGATCTTTATCCGAGCAACCGTTCTTCCTTCCATCACAACTTGGAATTGCCATTCAGAGTTGATAATTAAGGGGCACAAGCTTTTCAACGACGAGCAAAAATCCCCACGGTATATTGACGGTGTTGCAAAAGCGATCCACTGAAACTGCACTGCTTTTCCTGTTCGCGATCGGGGGCGTCTGTTCAAGTATATACTTCGGCCAATATACTTACGCTTAAAAAGACTTATGTCTAAGTCTATTTATCCATGTTGTAGGGCCGTAGTGTTCTTATTATTATCCTTCCCATCTTCTTCACTACCCCCTTCCTACTGGTATCATGATTATGATCAGGATTACTCTGTGGCTTTGCAGCTTTTGCACCGGAGACAAATTCCTCCAATCACACTCTACAATAAAGTACAGCATTCCATTGGGGGGAAAAAAAAAAAAAGATATCGAAGCGAGCCTCCTCTTCCGAGGGGTTGTATTGAGAAAAAGCCTCGCCACGTAAACATCAATGGAAGCCCAACCTCCCGACCCAGGGACCCAACCTCTTCCCCGGCCGTACTCACGAAGAAGAGCTCCCGCTTCCCGGAGACGGTCTCCGACCCCGGCATCGCGGCCTTTGCCTGTCGAGGCCAAATACGGCGCGCAAAGATGACGTCTTTTCTCCCTTCTCCGTTGCGTTCGGAATTTCACATCGAATCGGTCCCTCGTCTCCGTCTTGCATTGGGCTGGCCTCCTATTGGCCATTGGAGAGAGGAGGCGGGTTCCTTTTTCCGTCGCCGGGCATCATGATGTCCAGGAACCAGCTTGAGATTTTGCGGGTCTGTATTGCGATGGCGGCGGGAAGATTGGGCCGGGGGGGAGAGAGAGAGGCTGGATTCGGGTTTATTAAAGGGATCGATCGGGTGGAGGCCTCCCGTCTTTTGGCGGCCCGCTCGATCCCGGGGCGGCTTCCCACGTTCCGCTTTGGGGGAAGGGTCAAGGTCGGAGGACCTGCGACATAGTGGAGACTTAGAATAACTTTTATTGTCACTTTTGAATGTGCACTCATTGGCACACATTAAAATGAAATTTCGTTGCATACAGTTCTCAAAGGGTCCCTACCCCCAATATACACTACATAAGAAAAGATGCATATACATACATACATACATACAAAATCATACATATAAGAACTCGAGAATTCTTATTTTTGACGTGTTTCAGTGCGTGAACTCTAAATTGCACTTGTTAATAGGCTTTGCAGGGAAACAACACCGCCTCCTCTCACTCCCTTTCCTGCAAGTCTTCCTTGGGGCTTAAACTGATCAGAAACTTGGAGCTATTGAGGGAAAGAGGAAGAGTCCTCCACTTATGAGCTCAATTGAGCCCAATTTTTTTTTTCTTGCTAAGCAAGAGAGTTGTCAAGTGAAATTTGTCCCATTTTACCACCTTTCTTGCTACAGCTGTTAAGTTGAATCACCGCCGTTGTTAAATTAGTGACTCGGTTGTTAAGTGAATCTGTTTTCCCCATTGACTTTGCTTGTCAGAAGGTCACAAAAGAGGATCGTGTGATCCTGGGACACAGCAACTGTCATAAGCATTTGAATTTTTGATCATGTGACCATGGGAATGCTGCAACGATCATAAGTGTGAAAAAATGTCATAAGTCCCTTTTTTCAGTGCTGTTGTAACTTCGAATGGTCACTAGATGAACTGTTGTAAGTTGAGGATTATCTGTGTTGGGTGGAATTGGCTCCTTCTCTTCCCCTGCAAGTGATGTTTGTCAACCTTGGCAGCTTGAAGATGGGTAACTTCAACTTATGCTGGCTGGGGAATTCTGGAAACTGAAGTCCACATAATTTCAAGCTGACAAGATTGAGACTTTGTCCTATTGCAGTGACTCTCAAAGGGTGGCCTAGGGCCCTTTCAGGAGATCTGCTAGGTCAAAATTATTTTCATAATAATGCAAAGATTTTTTTCTCTCTTTAGTTTTACATTGCTGCTAAACATGTTAGGTTTTAGTATGGAGTCAAAACAGAATTTCCTGAAAAGGATGCAGTGCTTCTTTCTTTTCCAACTAAAATCTGTGTGAGGCTGACTTTTCCTTATTTATTCCTTCCAAAACAGCAGATGGCAGCAGATTGAATGCAGAAGTAAATAGGACAATTCAGCAGTCTTCTATTAAATCAGATATTAAGAAGATTTGAAAATACTAAAACAACACTAACTCTTTTTACTATTTGTTTTTGTTTTGGAAAATGTAATTATTATTATGCTAAAATATATTAACATCAAAATAGCTTTATTTGCAAATAGCTTTATTTATGATGAACAATATATGAATTATAGGGAGATGGACAATTAAATATGAAATATAAATAAATAAAATACTATAAAATATTCTCAATTTTAATTTCTAATATAGTAAATATTGATAGATACAACACATGTTAACAACAATTCTTTGACATATTCAATAATTTTTAAACATGCAAAGAGATCGTTTGAGAAAGTTTGAGAACTGCTGCCAGAGAGACTAGTACAGCTCTGGATATCACCAATGCTAAAAAAAAATTAGTCTGGAAAGAAATACGGACTCTTTCTTTTTACCATTTTTGTAATGTCTGCCTTTTACCTAAGGATGTAAGAAAAAAAAATCCAATATAAGTCAAGTAAAGCAATTTCTTTTCTGTGATTCAACCAATGGCATTTGGGTTTTTTCTTTCTCTTTCAGATGATGATGTATCTGACTTTCCCAGTTGCTATATTCTGGACAGCAAATCAAACTGAATTTTTTGAAAAATATGCAATTGCAGTAAGTCTTCTGTAATCAGATGAGAAAATTTTGTGCTAATACATTTACTTCCAAAGTTTCCCTGATGTTCAGCTCCTCCCCCCCCCCAAAAAAGGGGGGGGGAATCTGCCTGGTATCAATACCTGGAAAGATTCTGGAAAAGATAAGCAACAAATCTATGAACACCTAGAGCAGGGGTTCCCAGCACCTGGTCTGTGGTCTGGTACTGAGCCATGGCCCATTGGAAACCGGGCCAAGCAAGTGGCAGATGAGCTTGCAAAGCTGCATTTGTGCAAGCAGTGTGCTCATGAAACCATCCCCTCTCTTTTCCCTGCTGCTGGTCTGCAGAACTGGAAAATTGGAGACCACTGACCTAAAGGCAAACAAAGTCATAACCAAAAAGATGCAAAAATTGGGTATGCAATTGCAGATTGCAAGAATTGGGTATGTCTAGTTTAATAAAAAGGAGGACTAGAGGTGACATGATTAACAGTGTTCCAGTATCTAAAGGCCTGCCACAAAGAAGAGGAGGTCAACCGATTCTCCAAAGCATCTGCAGGTACCACAGGAAGCAAGGGAGGGAAACTAATCAAGGAGAGGACCAACCTAGAAACTAGCAGAAATTTCCTGCCAGTTAGAACAACTTGCCTCCAGAAGTTGTGGATGCTCCAACACTGAAGATTTTTAAGAAGGGACCAGATTACCATTTATCTGACTGGGTAGGTTTCCTGCTTGACCAGGGAGTTGGACTAGAACAGTGGTCGCCAACCAGGGGAACCATTGATGGTCCGTGAGAAAATTTTGGTGGTCCACAGAGAAATGTCACCTCAAAGCACTCCCCAAAGCAATTAATCCAGGCTGCGTGGGAACACAAGGCTTGCGTCACTTGCATTGCGAACAACACGAGGTAGTGAGGGGAGGGGGGAACTTGCCCCCCATGCCTCACGGACCTCACCTGGCCACCAGGCTGCTCCTTTCTCTTCCTTCTGCTTTTGGCTGCACACAAGGAAAGCAGCAAAACTCTTTCTTTCTCTCCCATCAACTCTGCCAGAAATGAGTCTTTGGGACCCTGCAAGGCATTCTGCTCCAAGAGGCTGTGCCAATGTGACAACTCTCACAAAGACTCATTTCTGGTGGAGTTTGGGGGAGAGAAAGAAAGACTTCTGGTGCTTTCCTTGCATGAAGCCAAAAGTCTCTCTCTCTCCCCCCCCCCCCCCCCCGAGAACGAGCTGGCAAGATGGATATCCTGCAATCTCAAATAAAGAATGATCAATTGGTAGGAAAATGGGATGGGGACTTTTCCTGCAGACTTTTTTTGGGATTTTCCCAGGGTCTCTGGTCCACGGGATTTAACATTATGAGTTTGGTGGTCCCTGAGGTCCAAAAAGTTGGCGACCCCTGGACTAGAAGACTTCCAAGGTTTCTTCCAACTCCGTTATTCTGCATTTTTTCTATTTTGATTTAAATTGGACTTGCTCAAGTACTGGCTGGAGTTTATGGTCTATCATGCTAAAATAAAAGAAATTCACAATGTGACAAGTTGGACATTCAGTAAAACATAGTAGAGCATTTTCCCTCCTAAATGATGCACCTTGATTCCAGTTACCATTCAAATATTTCTTTTAAGCACAGCATTTTACTTGCTGATCTCCTCTCCATTTTTTCTTGGTGGCATTTTATATTCTGTCATAGCTTGTTATATCACTTCTGACACTAATTGTTTTCTTGCTACATTTTCTACAGAGCAAGATCTTTCAACCTCTAAATGAAGAGCAGGTAAATCTGTTGCTGCAATAAATGCCATTAATGTACAGTTTGGAAGGGAGAAAAATCAATGGTGAAAATTGCATTTCTGTCTTCTCCAGAGAAAAGATCTAGAAGCCTTTAGAAAGAGACTGCGGGAGATGAATGAGAAGAAACAGTTGGAGGAGGCTAAAAAATGATGGAGTGGTATTCTCCCTTTAATTCCAAAAGATTTTCGGCAATGAAATGAAATTGTATTCCACAATAAATTCTGAAATTTTGTATATATGTATTTCTGAATTGTATAAACATTTTGGATAAGAATGAGAAAAAAATGATTTTGTTTCTTCAGTTGTGATCAGTCTCTTGCAACGAATAATCATTAAAATTAATCACTGACTTGGCAACTGTCTCATGTGAATCATCTTGACTAAAGCAGCATACAGTAAGATTATATTACGCAGCACAACTGCATCTCCCAGACTGAAGTTCAAATTGTGATATTTTCTTAAGTATCTTTGAATCAGAAGTGCAGCATCACTCTAAGAATTAGTCAACTAATAGGAGCAAAATAACTCTAAAGGGGAACTGGGTTGGGGAACAGTGGTGTATGGGATTAGTAGTGTATTATCTTTTTCCAATAGCTGCTGAACAAGGTTGGTTGTGGTATGAAAAACTGGCAAGAAAGAAAACAATAGGTGGAGAACCTTAAGGTGGTTTTCCAAAAGACATCTAGATTTTCTTGGGTTTTTTTCTTGAAAACATTTTGCTTGTCATCTAAGAAGCTTCTTCAGTTTTCAAACCAAGACTTTGTTCTTGAACTAAAGAACCTTCTTGGATGAGAAACAAAATGTTTGCAAGGAAAAAATTCCCAAAATTTTGGAAAACTAGCAGCTTCTCTGAGCACTCCTATTGCTTGGATTTTAGCTCCCCAGTACTTCCTATTTTTAATGCTCCTTGAATATATATGGTTGAAAATGTGTGCAGATTTCATGTGGAAAGGAGTTATAAATGTCTGTTTCAAGACACAAGTCCAATTAATGAAACTTGCATAGAGACCTAGTAGTTTTTTTTCCTTTCATACCTGCCTCACGGTGTCACATGTAAGGGTGTTGCAGGCTGAGATTACTTTGCAATGTGCATTTAGTCATTTTTGCCCACTTATGCCCTTGCAGATAGTAATAGCACTTACCTATATACTGATTCACAGTGCTTTACAGCCCTCTCTAAGCAGTTTACAGAATTAGCATATTTCCTCCAACAGTCTGGGTCCTCATTTTAATGACCTTGGAAGGATGGAAGGTAAACCTTAAGCCGGTCAGGATCAAACTGGCAAGTCAGCAGAGTTAGCCCGCAATCCTGCATTTTAACCACTGCTCTATGAGGGCTCTTCTATAGATAATTAGAGAAGGATTATATGGGTAAGTGTGTCCTTTATGTGCTAATTCTTTCAATAGCCTTTCTGTTGTTTTTTCCATCAAATGAAAATTTTCCATTAACCTATCTGGTACAGGGAATTTAAATTGGGAATTCAAGAGGGCTTACTGGGATTAATTTATTTATTTTCTAAGCTATGACATGAAACTGAAGCATGAATAATGTTAGAATAGTAGTGTCATTTTCTTTTTGATGGAATTTGGGTCTAATTATCTAGTCCAGCAGCAAGAACTTTGTCTCTAGAAGGAGAAAGCGGGAATGGGAATTCTTAGTCTTTTGTGTTCTTCACTATTTCCTGAGCTGCAAACAGAATTAATAGCAATGTTATCCACATTTTTGCTTTGATTATACATATGGGTGGCAAGAAATAGCTAACTTCTTCAAGCCACCAGCAGTATTGTCCTGTAGTGACATGCCCATCCTGACTAGGATATCTGCTAAGGAAATCAACAAGGAGGGAACAGTTGGACATGTTTATTAGAATCACAGGGAGTGTACAGTAAATGTGCAAGGCTGATACAGCAGTGAGGTGTTGATCTTGAGTGAGGGACATAGCGCGTGTTTAGTGGCATCACATTGGTATCTCTGCTGCTTTCCCAAGCAGGGCTGGGAGGATCTCATTTCTGCAAGAAGAAAATAGGCAGAGGATGATAATTCAGCAAAAGGTAGGATAATTTTCTTCTGTATAGAGTGGCTAGGCAGAAGCAGACACAAGCATAGGCATAGACAGAATCAATTCGGAAGAGAATTCTGAGAGGTTTTGACTGGGTGCCATGAATCCTCTCATATTTAAATACATATTTCTCATTACAGACTCTTGCAGCAAGCACATTGTAACCTTATAACAAGTACACTGGAGTTTCCTCCCCCCCCCCCCCCCNCCCCCCCCCCCCCCCAAGGAAATTTTCCAACATAGTTTTTGGTCTTTGCTCAAGGCACAATTGCCTGTCCTATCCCCTTCTGGATGCGTGACTGACTGATATCAGAGTGTTAAGGCACACTTGGAAGAATAAACAAGCTGCTTGATAATGTGAGAAAAAAAAGAAACAGTAGTTTGGTCCACATAGGTGCTAATGAGATGATAACTATATTTGGCCAGCCCTTGAAGGCAGGGTTGCCAAGAAAGGCTTTTGAAAATAGGTTTTCTATTCTACAGGACAGGCAAGAAGCACTTGTAAGTCTTAACGTATGGATGGTGCCAGGAGGAAAGATTCAGACTGATTGGGCACTGGAGGACTTTTTAGATCAAGCCAAACCTGTACAAAAAAGAGACTGCATTTGAACTAAAATGCAACCAGATTCCTGATGGGCAACATCATAAAGGTAGAGAACAAGTTTGAAATGATTCTGGGGGGGAAAACCCAGACAACAGGCTGTCCAAAAATTTCAATGAGCGATCAAAACCTTGCTCCTTTTCACACGTGTACAAAATGCACATGTGCAAACATGATAGCCCATAGACAAGATTGCTGTTTCTTATGCTATTATTGTCTTGAAAAATATATTAAGTTTCTATCATGTTTCCTAAATGATAGTGGAATAGGGGCAAAGAGTGTCTCTGTTTCTTTTAGGTTTGTGCTGCTTTTTGTTATCAAGGTTTCAGATTTTATATATTTTCCATTACATGATCCATCCTGAGTTAGGGAACTCATTAAAAAAAAAGCAAAAGAGATACAGCTGTATTTATATTTCCTTTGCCTTTTTCTAGATTTAGTAAGAAAAAGCTTCTGAGAACAGGGTCTGTGGCTTACTCCATTTTATTGATTTACCAACCCTGCTTCTTTACTGTTGAGGCAGGTTTTTAATGACCACCTTGCTCCTGCTCACATCCATTTCTGAAGAGACTCACCTTGGTGGTCCCGGAGCCTGATAGGCTGCTGGTGTTACTGTTCTGAAAACCAGGAAGGTATCTGAAGCTGACCCTTTGATCGTCCATTCGTCGGCTCTGTGTATGAGCCAGCATTTCCATGAAGTTGTCCATCTCAAGGGGTGGGCTGGGGCTATCCTCTGCAGGCCCCCAAAATAGAAACAGCTATCAATGGAGGGCATAATGAAGGATAGCAAGAGTACATATTTTTCATTGTTTTAGATGTCACTAGTCTGCAGTACGTCAAACATTGCCGTTTGTTAATTTAGCACCTTTGCTTCTCAGCATTTGATGGATGTGAGACAGCTCCTAGCTAACTTTGGCTGATTTCAAAACCGCAAAGCAGGGTTAATGAAGACTACCAGGAAAATAATCATGTGTCAGAAGAAGACAATGGTAAACTACTTCTGGCTCTAAGGGAGATGGGTGATTCAAAAATGTGAAAATAAATAAATAAAATAATTTATTTATAATAAATAAATAAAAAGAAAAGCAAAAAAAGACCCCACGTGGATATAGCCCTACAGTCACTGAAAGCCAATGAGTATTTATCAGATGAAATTCCCAAGCAATATTGGAAATGGCTTCTCTTAACAAATAGGCCCAGTAGTTAGGGGATTTCAGTTGCACTCTAGAAAAAGGTTCAGACTAAATGAGCTATCACTATGTTAATCTGTAGTGGAAAAAGACTTTCTCATAATATTTTACATGAATTTTGCGAGAAAACTTTCCCATATCCTAAGACATCTGTTTTGCAAATACTGAAACTAGATCTAACAGAAGGTGATCTCTCTTTAGCAGTAATCGGGATCCAAAGTTTTGCTTGGTTTTTGGAAAATGCATTCACTGCCCTAGTAACTCCTGGATTTACTAAATTTTCTTATTCAGCTTAGAGAACTCACTGTTTTCGGGATCTGAGCCACTCTTGCCATGTACAATTTGAATGTTACAGCGTTGTTCATCCATACGTCCTCCTTGCACATGAGTCAGCAGATTAAAGAAGCCTTCTTGTTCTGGAGAGCCTGACTGTAACAGAAGAACAATAAGAACAATAATCAGTTGGCTCCAACTTGGCCTGTCTTGATTTCACAAGAATCTTTCCACTGGTCAGTTTTTGTCACCAACCTCAGGAGCAAAGCCGCATAGCTTTCCAACATTGCTCACTTGAAGGATTGAGCTAGGAATATACAACAATCATAGATTTACTAACTTGTTGACCTTTTGATATGATATTGAACTACAAAGGCCAATAACATAAAATGTGGTTCTCTCTATATAGTTATGTATATATAGAGAAATATATGCATATTTCTTCTTTTGCCTTTAAAAACTTAATGTATCAGGAATGAACATGAGTTCTAAAGCACTATTTGTGCCATCTAGAATAGATGTGCAAATGGAAAGATCGCTAGTATTTATTCAGAAGGAATCTGGCAGCATCTTTATTGTGTAACAACTTTCACTCAGAAATATGAGTTTTTGTGAGCTTTGAACTTTGCATATATGCACAGTAATGCATTTGGGTATCCAAAACACATGCTATAGACCAGGGGTCTCCAACCTTGGCAACTTCAAGAAGAGATTGGACTGCCATTTGTCAGAAATGGTGTAGAGTCTCCCGCTTGGGTGGAGGTTGGACTAGATGACCTACAAGGTCCCTTCCAACTCTGATTATCTGTTATATCTGTTAACTTTAAGCCTGGACTTCAACTCCCAGAATTCCCTAGCCAGCAAAGGGAATTCTGGGACTTGAAGTCCACCAGGTTTAAAGTTATCAAGATCAGAGACCCCTGCTATAGACCACTGGCCTCATAAATGTGACTAGATTACAACTCTCAATAACCTGATCACTGCAGTGGCGAACCGTGAGCACTACAGCTGGGCCTTCACCTCAGCCCTCACTCTGAAACGCAGAGCTGGGGAAGTTTTCTCTGTATGAGGCAAACTCCCTGGGGTCCAGAAGGGCAAGGAACATCCGTTTCTCATGATCCTTGAACCGGTTCCTCAGCTGAGTGAGAATGTTGTCCAGGATTTCACTGCGCAGCTGCTGGTAGGCCTTCACCAAGGCCTATGATCTTTTGTTTTTGTCCCGCCCACTTAAAATCAAACCGTGATTGGTCAGTTTTCCCATCACTCTCCAAACCAAAACACATAGCTTGGCCTTCCCCTGGATTCATGAAGTCCTAACCAATTAATGAGCCAGCTAACCGGGCTTTGATAGAGACGGACGATTCTGATTGGATAATATGTTTCAGGACAGTAACCCTTTCATTGCTGATGTGAACTTGACAGTAAACTTAACTTTAGAACATAGATTAGAGAAAATGTATTAAATGTATTGTATTAAATTAAATTAGATAGATTTTATATAATAATTTAATACTTATATTTTTTGGTCCAGATTTTTTTAAGGGCTTCTCTGAAGGCGTAGAAGGCCCTGAAGGTTCCCCTCTGCTGATCAGCAGGGCTGTTGGTGAGGAGAACTTGGAGTGCAGCTCACAGCAATATCTAGATGGCTGAAAGCTCTCTACTGCTGGCAGAATTCCTTGCAATGTCTTTGCAAGTGGGGCAAGTTTCATTATTCCTATGATATAAATCAACGTTGCTTGTCTGCAAAAGGTGATAGTGGCTCACTCTTCTATTTTATTTATTCTGTTCTGTATGATAATAATATATGAAGTACTGTAAACCTTTGACGAAATAAGCCTCCTTTCAGCAGACTGGATGCAGTGAACAAACTTTCCATCAGAATACTTTCCTGAATAACAATCAGGTCAGATGCATCCAAAGTAGTTGAAATTTATATTAGTTTTTGTTAACATCATTTGTGTAAATTATGCAGATGGTATGGGTTATTGCAAGTGACATATTTTGCATTATTTCCTTAATAGCTTCATTACTGAAATTATGCAGATTGCACAGATGACATACTTTCTGATTCTATTGACATTTGGAAGTAAAACAGAAGCCCTTCCACCACACGGTCCTTATATGGAGGTTTTACCCAAAAGTAGATTATAGATGATGACTCATCTGTTAATCATATCCCTTTGCAAAATGTAGCATCAGAAAAAGGACTCACAGCTCTTGACAAAACACAGCATCCGGAGTGTATAGGAAAGCCAAGAGTTCACTTTTAAAACCTTAGGTTCAAAAAAAAAGAACAAAGAGTGTTTTCATTTGCTCATTAATTGAGCTTTTGTTCAATGTCTGGAAGCAAACCTTGAAGCAAAATAACTGGGATCAACTTAATGCTATTATCATCCCCTGGACAATAACTAAAGCAGATGGAGCATGATCTCTTAAGGAGGAAGGGGTCTTTATATAAGGCAGAGCCATCATGCGTTGAGCTGCCAGTGGGAGGAGGATAAGCTTAGAATGAATGATCTTCTGAAAAATGGCAAAAGATCTTCCTTGACTATCCTTTTGACTTAGAACATCTGGAGAGTAAATGGAAAGACGCATGGTAGGAGACTTTGTCAGAACCAGAGTAACAAACAGGTCTGGAAATACTGGAGCAAGGGAAGAAGATACACTGCCTTTAGAATAGCAATAGCACTTAAACTTATATACCCCTTTACAGTGCTTCACAACCCTCTCTAAGCCATTTACAGAGTCAGCATATTGCCCCCAACAATCTGGGTCCTCATTTTACCCACTTTGGAAGGCTGAGTCGACCTTGAACCTGGTAGGATTTTAACTGCCAAATTGCAGGCAGCTGGCAGTCAGCAGCACTCTAACCACTGTGCCACCAGGGCTCAGAATAGAAATATAGAGTACTTTCTTTTAGTATCAGTAATGTTTCTGTCATATTTGTTTTCAAAATAACATATAATTGATCATTGCTTTTGAAACAAATAATAGGCTTGAGGTGGTTTGTTTAGCCTCTGTATTGTAAACCCAGAAGAAAGATTAATTTGTAATCCAGATTATGTGAATTTAATAACTGTATTTAGGTAAGAAGAAATACTAATTCTTAATTTGGAAAGTTTGAATGATGGTGTGTGTACCTGCTTACCTCCTCCTTGCAAGGCTGCAATTATGAGTTATTTCCAAATACTATTAAATGCCAATCAGTACTGTTCATTGTTTGAAGTTTTGTTTTCAGCTTACTCCCATCATATAGTGTCTAACTGTCTTTGCAAACGATGCTGATTTTTGAAAAACAATGGTTAATTTTCCTTTACCATAAGTTGTTTCTTATTCTCCTCATATCTTACCCAAACATATGAGAAAGGCTGTGCATCAGCACTGGCAGAATTCCAAATGCACAATCAAATCTGCCTTATTGGGAAAGATCCATGAGATGTTAGAATCAAAGCAAACCTACCTATGAATTCTCATGAATTTTAGCCGTTCAAAATAATACAAGACATCTCCCCATAAAAATAAGCGTGGCTTTCTCCCCAAACACTCTATGTTAGGATCTGGATCTGACTTGCAGGGGATGGGGTGGGGGCAAATCTATATGTTTGGACATATCAAAATTTAATTTTTGATCAAGTGAATTCAAGCATGGGTGAGATAGTAACCGCTTAATGGCTTCAATGAATTATGTTCCTCGAAGTGTTTAGAAACAAGGCAGCTGCTGCATTTATGTTTAGGTTTTTTTTCTGCAACTAATAAGGCCATACAGATAGTCCTTGACTTGCAACTACCACTGGGACCCAAATTTATATTGTGAAGCAAGGGGTTGTTAAGTGAGTTGCACCCAATTTTAGGACCTTCTTTGGCATGGTTGTAAAATGTAATTCATTAAATGAATCCCTGCACTTCAGTGAATCACATGGTTGTTAAATGAACCTGATTTCCCTTGTTGATTTCTTGTTGGAAGCTGGATAGGAAGACCACAATGGCAATCACTTAACCCTGGAATGTTGCGACTATTGTACACCTAGATGTTAAACGCCCAAAGTTTGATCATATGATCTTAGGGATGTCGCAATGGTTAAAAGTGTGAGGACAGGTTGTAAGTAATTTTTTCAAGTCTATTGTAACTTCAACCAGTCACTAAAAAAAAATGGTTGGAAGTTGATGACACAGCATGCATGTAGATTCAAACGATGGAAGTGAATAAATGAATAAAAATCCTTTTTGCCTATCCTGATCAGGCACATCAAGGCATATCTTCATGTCAGTCAAATGGTCTGGCCTTTCTCTTTGTTTTGGGGGCACCATTCTCATTTAAAGTATGAACTTTGGGATGTCTTGTGAATAAGTCCTTCATTTGAATGAGGGAGAAGTAGGAAGGGCCATCAATGTGATTCCTTCTTGTTTCTGCATCTATTTTTCATGCTTATAAAATTTCAGGACCATTCCCTGTCATAATAAACAATGTCTGGCCTTCCCTGAATTACTTGCCATAAACAACCAATGCCAGAGGTATACTTGGAAAGGTTGATGTGATTTATAAGTAACCTGTCTAGATGAAGAAATTAATTATAGATAAAAGAAATTAAAATGGATTCTACTGGTTTTGAGTAATTTAATAACACCAGCATTTATTTTTACCCTTTGACTAGCCCCAACAGAAAAGAGATTTAAAACAATTCCTAACCTTTTTTTTGTCTAGGGATTATGGAGTGTATTAGCCAAACCTAAGTGAGCTGCATAGTTTACAATCACGGATAGAGTTTATGAAACACGTATGCAGTGAGTACACAACGGATGCATCACGTTTTCCAACGGATGGCAAGCTTTTTTGTCTGTTTTACATCCTCTTTGCATCCATTGGTGCAGTGGGACATGGGCTTTACCATTTATCTTAATAGCCCATCCATGTAATAGCCCATCCATGAAAACCAAAGGCTTTCTCTGAGAACTTAACTTAAGAACTTAAGCTTTTTAGGAAGTTGGATTGCATATTTATAGATCGATGGGGTTTGATTTTTGTAGTTTTTAAATTTTCCATTTAATCATAAAAAATTACTGAGGCTGAGGTCAGAGGTCACTTACCTCTCCCAAGTGATAACCTTTTTTTATTATTATAAGGGGTAATTTAGGGATTCATAGAACTCCTATCTGATCTGAATGATAAAACCACAAGCTTCCTGTAACTAAAACAGCTGCTGAAAGTATGGATTAAAATAATACACAGTAACTACCATGTTTCTCACAAAATAAGGCTGGGCCTTATTTTTTTTTGATCCCCCAAAAACGGCTAGGCCGTCTTTTTTGGGGTGACTTCATTCCCCCCCCTTGCAACCTCGGGTGGGCGGGCGGCGACGGCTTAGATGTTGACTTCAGCGTTGGTGGGGCACTTCGTATCGGGAGACCTTCCACCACTGTTGCTTTCACTTCTCCCTGGCTGCCACGGCGTTCAGAGCAACGTCGTGGCGTTTGGCGCAGCCACGTGCGACCAGCCAGGGCTCCTCCCTGCAACTGGAGCCTGGCGGAGACACTTGGCTTCAGGCGCTCCTGTCGCCGCCTTCCCTTTGCCTTCGAAGGTAAAGCCAATTATTTTAAAAACGACACCCTACTACAACCAAGCCTCCCACTGCCCAGAGGCAGGCCAACCCCATGTGGGAGGTGAATCTGCTCCAGGGCCCGGCACGGATTGGCCACCCTGGAGAAGCGCACTCCATTCGCCTGCCTGGCACTGGGCAGAGCACAAAGAGCTTCGGCCTGGGGCACCGCAGCGCAGACTGACAGGGCGGCGGCCCTCCTTCCAGCGGTGGAGCATCTTGCCAAGGCAGTGAGCGTCTCCCCATGGACCCTCTGCTCTATCCGGCGCAGGGCCGCGCCAGAGCTGTACGGGCTGGGCAGAGCCCCAGGAAAGCAAGCTGCGGCGTGTCGTGCCTTGGCTGCCAAGCAAGAAGAGCTGGGCTGACCTGAGCTTGGTTTCCTTCCCAGTCCTCCGAGCACGAACCCGAAGGGCCACCGGGAGATACTGCCCGAGGAGTGATAAGCGCCCACCTGTCCACGGACAGGGAGGTTGAGTGATGGGCACGCTGCTTCTCTGGCCTGTGAGAGAGCCCGAAGCTGCCCATCCCTTCCACCCCTCGCTCAGCCCGTTCCCGTGGTATCTCCAAATGTGCCGGCAGCTCCAAGCTGTAGCGGAATGGGCATCAGGCAGGGCACTTGACGTCGGTGGGCTCAGCTCGAGGGGGAGGCGCTTGCTCCCTATGCCTCCCATGGTGTGGTGGCACTATCGCTGCCTCGGACGGGCCTCTCCCAGTGGCCCTTTGGTTTTCTGCTGGAGGACTTAGAAGGGAAGGCAAGCTCAAGGAGTCCAGCTCTTTTGCATTGGCAGGCGGGGCGCGCACCTGCGGCTTGCTCTTCTGGCTTGCCCGCCCACACGGGGGGCTCTGGCGGCAGCCCTGGTGGGATGAGCTGGAGGGTTCCAGCGGGAAGGTGCTCATTGCCTTATGAGAGCTTCGCTTGCTGGGCAGGAGGGGCCCGCCTGTCAGCTGCAACTGGGCGCCTCAGGGAGCTCTTCGTGCTCTGCCCAATGCCAGGCGGGATGGCAGCTGGGTGCTTTCCTCGGCACCCCAGGGTCGATCCTGTTGCTGCCACCCAAGGAGATTCACCTCCCCATTTGGGTTGGCTGCCCTCTTGGGCAGGGGAGCTTTGTTGTGACTGGTAGTAGGGATTGAAAAAGGAAATTGCTTTGCCTTTTAAAGTGGAAGGGGAAGGCGGCAAAGCAGGAGCGCCTGAAGCAAGTGTCTCCACCGGGCTCCGGTTGCAGGAAAGGAGCCCTAGCTGGCTGTGCGTGGCTGCGCCAAATAACCCGTGGCGTTGCCTCTAAATGTCACGGCAGCCGGGAGAAGCAAAAGCAATGGTGGAGGAAGGTCTCTCCGCATTGAAGTTGCCCACAACGCCAAAGCAACGCAGGCAAGCCACCATATCCAGGTATGCACAAACAAGTACTTTCTAACGGCAAGCGCCCCCCCACCATTTGCCCCCCATTTTGGCAGTTTAATATAGGCCTTTAATTTGGGGAGGGGCTTAATTTGATTTTATGCTGATAAAACATGCTGGGCCTTCCTATTGGTGGAGGCCGTATTGTTGGAGAAATACGGTATGAATTAAAAAATGTGTTATAAAAAGCACGATTTAATTCAGATAAATACATATAATCATTTACATTGGAGTGATTTCCAGATAGTTTTCTATTGACATTTTGAAACTGAATAGTGAGTTCTAATCCAGCCTTAAGTACAAAGCCAGCTGAGTGACCTTGGGCCAGTCATTTTCTTTCAACCCGAGGAAAAAGGCAATGGCAAACCACTTCTGAAAAAACTTGCCCGAAGAAAGCTGAAGGGACTTGTCCAGGCCGTCTCCAAAAATGGAACAGGACTAAATGAAAGAAAAGTGTGTGTGTGGGAGAATTGAAACAGAACTTCCAAAGAGACAACAGGAGGGAGAAAATGCCTCATTTAAAAAAAATGTTTTTAAAAATACTTTGCTGTTTCAAACAACAAATGCTTTGAAACTGGGCACATTTGCATATTTAAAATAGTCTTAATGTTGTTTTTAGAGAAACAAGAAACATGAAACAGCAGGTGTCTACAACTCAAGAGCTGCAAGTTCTAAATACTCCACCTTTTCAGCAATTTCTATTTTTGTTGCTCAGCAAAAAAAGTCCTGACAAGAAATATGCTGTCAGCCTCACAAGCAGACCAGAGAGGACGCATGACAAGATGAACCAATTCTAAAATTCTAAAGGCAACAGGATCTTAACAGGATCTTGCAAGTCTCAAAATACAAATCTGTTATCTCTTTTTATCACCTGATAAGTTTAGAGCTGATCCTTTTTAAGTTTCTTTCTCTGTCCATTTTTCTGCTATGGGCTCCTCCTCACATTTTATCTGATTGTTCCCTCGACAATCTCCCCTCTTCTCTCAAGTTTCTGTATTTCTCGTGCACCTCTGTATGGTTTGCCAATTGCGCAGTGGCAGATAGGAAAGCACTCCAGAGGGTTAATGTCATTGCCCAGAANGATCATTGGTTGCCCTCTCCCTTCTTTGGAAGAGCTTTATACCTCCCGCTGCCTTAAGAAAGTTCAAAACATTCTCAAAGATTCATCTCATCCTGGGCACCCTTTTTTTGAACTATTACCATCTGGCAGACGGTACAGAATAATACAAAAAAATAGGCTAAAAAACAGCTTCTATCTTAGGGCAGTAGCTCTTTTGAATTCTACTGTATAGTGCAGTGTTGGTGTGGTGTTGGGGTTTTATGGTTCAATGTGTGGAGTGTGAAGGATGTGTGTTTGTGTTTATTTTCATGATCGTGATGTGCACTGAAGATGGTGTTTGATTTCGTTGTACAAGGTGCAATGACAATAAAGTAAACTAACCTAAACTAAGTTCATTCCCATATACCATTATACACACCCAGAACTATTAGCTCTAACTTTATTGTACATTGCAAGTCTGAAAGTACATCACTACCCCTTTTGCCTTTACTATCCAAGAAGGGGCCCTGCTGAGGTGTTTGTCAAACTACCATTCCTTCTGTGTATTCAGTTATTTCTTATCAGACCTTCTAGCTTGTGGCTGTTCCTCTTGTCTTCCAAGTCATTCCCACATACCATGACATTTCCTAAAATTAAGAGTTATATGCCTTACATTGGCATAAAAAAATACAAAGTGCTTGGCAGGGGCTTCTGAGCTACAAGTGTGTTTTGGAAAAAAAAGTATAACTGCTCTATTTCACATATAGTTAGTCCTATCCAGGAAGTATAAAAACTAGTCCACAATATTGAGGTAGAAGGCAGAACTCTAAAAATTGCCGAAGGAAAGTGAATGAATGAATGAATGAATGAATAGATGAGGGATATATACAAGCCATTCTATTTCTGCTTTCTAGCTAAGGGGAAATTCGAAAGTACTGAGTAAGTGTGCTCCTACAAGCAAAGGTTACAAAATGAATGAAGAGAAACAAGCAAAAGCAAAAGAGAACAATTCTAGGGAGTTGTGGGGCAAATAGCTAAAAGTACATTCTTCCTTTTTTATCATTTTATTTATATTTTTTATTTATATTTTTGTCATGTTTATGTAGTGAATATTGGAGGTAGTTGCTCTTTGACAGCTTTATGCAACAAAATTTCATTTTAGTATATGCCTATTAGTGTACATTTAAAGTGACAATAAAGCTATTCTATTCCATTCCATTCCATTCTATTCTATTCTATTCTGATGTCAATAAGGAAGGTGGTAGAATATATTTCCTGCCTTTGGGGTATGTTGTAATCATCTGTTGGCATAAAGAACCTGATCACCTCAGCACTGCCTGAAACACTTAGCAAAAGAAGTTTCATATAAACTTTTTACTTTTTTTTAAATAAACAGCAAAAGGGTGATGATTACAAAATTAATTTTTGGAGAGTTTTTACAATGGGGTTGGATGGATTGGAAATAAGATTTATGAAAAATAACGTCATAAGAATCCTTTCTGTGCGAGTTCTGTTTAAAATCCTATTAAATGTATTAAGATTTTGAACTTAACTGTAAGAAATCTTCCTGTGGGAAAAAATTTGTAGATTCGAGGAAAAACATGATTAACAGGAGATGTTAACGCTGGACACAAGCATGCAAGAAGAATGAAAGATTATAATTAAAGAAGAGACTCACTAATACAGTTAGAGAAAAATAATATTCAATTTTGGAAGTATTTGAGATGATTTCAGAAACAGTGCACCCAGAAACTGCTCATTTATAATGGTCTGCTACCGATAGAATATGGGCTTAAAAGAAGGGATGGAAGAAGATATAACGTAGAATCATGTTTTAGATTTTGAACTTTTAAAATGACAAATTACGAGAATGATATGGAAAAAGGTGCTTCATTGGATTTACAAAGAAAATTGGCTCGGTATCTTAATAAACTAAAAGAAAACATATAAATATATAAAATTGGAAGGGTGACTTGGATAACTTCTATCTTATGTGATTTACAAAAGGAGTTGTTGTTACACTGCGTTGAAGGAGTTCTGAGGGGGAGGACTGAAAAGTAATCAGCTTTTGGAAACACATTGGTTGAGGAAAAGTTTCTATAGTATATTATGTTACTATATATCCATGATGTATAGTTAGCTTATTACTATATAGTTAATATGATATATATATTATATATATATTATAATATATATATATATATATTATATATATATATATATCTATAGTTTGTTTAGCAATGTTTCAGCAGAATCTCGTCTGCCATCATCAGGCTTCTGTATTGCTGAAACGTTGCTACAAACTTTAAAAAAAGCACTACAGTGATGTGGGATAATCCCGAAGGAAGCTGAACAGGCAACACATGTAAGTACCCGCGAAAACTTTATATATTATATATATGTGTGTGTGTGTGTGTGTGTGTGTGTGTGTATATGTATATGTTGTATGTGTAATGTATAGTGTATAATATATATATGTTTCTTAATATATATATGAATGAAACAAGAAAATAAGTCCAGTTGCCCGTGCCCTCAGTTTCCAGACAATGTACTCCAGATGATTTGAGAATCTTCATCAACATGTTGCCAACACATTTTGGGGAGGAAACCCTGAGGTTGATGCAGAGGAATTGGTACAGCTGCAATGACTCCCTGCCTAACTAATTTGCTTTGACTGGGTAAGCTGCTTGGATGAACAGCAAATTGAATTCTTTATTTTAAAATGTCTTAAATCAAGAAGAAAATAAGTCCATGCCTCAAATTCCAGTCAACTCTACCTGGATGGCCGAGAATTTTCATTAATTTCTTTACATAGCTTTTTTCTTTATATTTTCCCTTTTTTCCCTTTTCTCTACACTTTTTATTTTTTTATTTTTTACTTTTTCCTAATTTGCATTAATTTTCTATCTTTATATTTTTAAACTTTAATAAAAAAATATTATAGGAAGCGTGTTAAGTACAGATCAATATATAGATAGGTTTTGATCACTTTATTCTCTTTTCTCTTTTCACAATGTTGATACTTTGCTCATAATAAAAAAAAATCTGCCATCTGCTCAACACTTACCAAGCATTATAATTGGGAAAGACACTTTAGAGCCAGGGGTGTGATTCAATGCGGTGAGCATGTGCTTTGCATGTGTGTGTGCCAAATGCATGCTTTGCGCACGTGTTTAAAAAAGCTAATACTTATCTTCAATTGCAGCTGAAGAAAACAGCTGAGGTGTGGCAAACTGCTCTGCCGCGCGAATTAACTGTGCTCTAACAAAAAGATACAAAGCACAGGAAAGAGCAGAGGCAGGCAAGCAGGCCCACATGCTCATCGGAGCGAACTGGTTCAGAGCCAGCTGATGGTCAGAACAAGGGGTTCATCTGAACCGGTCTGAACCGGGAAAATCCCACCCCTGCTTAGAGCCTGAACTGCATATGGATGTGAGCTCCACTTGAACACCAATAGAAGAAGCAGGGGTGGGATTCTATCAGTTTGCACCTATTTACTGGAACTGGTTGTTAACATTCTAAGCAGTTTGTAGAACTGGTTGTTAGAAGAAATTACTGGCCTAATCCTGTAAGGAAGACAGGAAGGAAACATTCTGCTGTTGCTTACAGAAACTGCCTCTCCGTTAACCCTTATTACATTCTTGGCAGGACTAGACTACCTGTCTCTGGAATGTCTCTGGAGGTTTTTTCCCCCTCCTTTGCTGGTACTTTGCTTGTGTGGACAATCACACTGAAAAAAGTGACTTATGACCATTTTTCACACTTACGACTGTTGCAGCATTCCCACAGTCATGAGAGGCCAGGTGAAGAGATGCATGCCTCAATGTAAGTGATATTGAGTTGGCCATGCCCAACCAATCACATGACCACCAAGCCATGTCCACCCAATCACATGACCACCAAGCCACGCCTACCATCTAAACCATGCCCACAGAACAGGTTGTTAAAAATTTGAATCCCACCCCTGATTAGAAGCTGGATGTAGATTTATTGCAGAAAAAAGTGTTGTTCCTCAGGAACTGAAGAGGGCAAAAGGAGTGAAGCAACCAAGCTTTAGGCAGTTAAAGTTTCCTCTGTTCCTTCCCTGTCAGGATTTGACCTCAATTAAATGATGAAAATATAGGAAACTGGAAAAGTTCAGATCATTAATGTAGATTTTTCTATGACCAAGGACACACATTGAGGGGTGTGCTCATGGCTCTGTCCTAGGCCCCGGAGTCTTTCAACATTTTCATCAATGACTTGGATGACGGTCTTGAGAGACCTCTTATGAAATTTGCAGATACCACAAGGTTGGAAGGGGTAGTCAATGCCTTAGAAGAAAGAGAGAAGAGTCAAAAAGATCTAGACAGGCATGAATAATGAACTGAAATGAACAGAATGGAATTGAACAAGGACAAATGTGACATTTTGTAACTGAGGAGGAAAAGTGCAAAACACAAGTCTGTATGGTATGGAAAAGAGCTGGGTGGGTTAGAGAGACATTGCATTGCTTGAATTTTTTTTGAACTGAAAACATTTTCTTGAACTGAAAACAAAAATAGTAATCATTTCCCTTTGTGTTCTGTGATCCCTCTTAAAAAAATTGCTCTAGTTAAAAGTTTTTGGAACCAATGAAAACTTTTGGGCAATCCAGTTGGAAGGGATCTGTGAGGGAAGTGTGTATATATTCTATAAGCAGCCTTCTGCTGGGAAAGCAACATTTGGATTCCTGCACTGAAAAGGCCAAAAATGACTCCTTCCAGTTTTGATGGTTTGTGTATGATGGTCTTATTTTGGGGTGGAAGCTGTGAAAATTTCCCTGGGGAAAAATATGACGCATTTAGAAATCATTGTTCTAAATTAAAATAGGCACTTTCCAAATTTACCTGAAAAGAAATATGACCTAGTTAGAGATATTTAAGTTAAAATGGAGATACTATGCACTTTCCAACTGTGAGCAGCATAGAAAACAGATAATTTGGGTTGTCTGTTTTCATCTCCAAATGCTGCCTGTTGATGGTAACCTTGAGTGTTTTCTTCCTTGAAATTTAAATCAAGGCTGTGATTGGATACTCTCCAGGAAGAGACATAACACACCCTCATTAACTGCAAAAATCACATTCTGTGATTTTTTTTCCTGAATTTGTTTTCACGCCCTTTTAATTTAAAATGCTGTGACTGAAAGGACAGTGTCTGAGAAAAGCCTAGACTAGAGTATATAGGTGCAATCAGCATTCCCAGAAGAAATCTATCTGCATGGATGGATGACATAAAACAGACTATTAGCTATGGAAGATTAAGAATGGTGATGTAGTCATTCAAATTGAAAGGGGACCCTGAAAACCCAGTACTCTATTTGCAGGGAATGCTGCTGAACAGGGTGGGAATTCTGGAGGCAGGGTGGGAATTCAACCATTTCTGCCCTTATCCGAATCCTGCTCTTTTGCATTCTGCTCATGGCCTTGATATGTGGCACTTGTTCTCCCTCAAAGCTCAACCCGGCACTGACCCGTCTCTGGTCCCAGCACAATGTGAGAACTGGACGGACTCAAATCCTTGCCCAAGCGACAATCTTACCCTGCTTGATGGATCGGATGCTGGTGTGGTTGCTGTCTCTGGAACTGTATTTGACACTGAGTCCAATTCCTTTTTGTCCTCCTCTTCAGCTTTGGCTTCTACCGTTGTCATTGTGAGGGACCCTTCTTGCAAATACTGTTCAAAATGGGCTCCTTCCCTACCAAGGAAGCTCTTTTGTTCTGGCGTTGATTGTGTGGGATGTCTCAGCACATGGACCTTGCCTTCCCTCTGGCTGCCCTGATCCTGCTTTAGTGATTTATACAGAGTGGCAGCACTAAGCCCCCTCCTTGGCTCAAGGCCACACCCCCAGAACGATCCCACTCTCTGCGCAGGGATCAAAATTCATATTTAATAAACAGAGGCATCCAATCTGCTCTGTCCATCAGGTCCCAATAATCTGCATAAAGCTTATCCTGAATAATTGTAATACCCTTTATTAGGGACTATGGATCTATAGACAGGAGGATGCATACCTCTGTGCATAGTTGCATCATATTATGAAAGAGTACTCTTGATTTGCAATACTTGCAAATCTTATTTTGTCTTGGTCCTGTCCTGATCCTAAGAGAATCTGAAGGCATTCCTTGGTTGGGGATCCAATATATTTGATTCCCAAGTGAGAAAATTCCATTGCCCTGGTTTTGGGTGTTGCTTGTTTGGCCAGCAACTGTGAGATCTGACCCTCAAGCTGACTCACAATCTTTGGCTGTTCTGCCTGGTACCAAGCCTTATGATTCCATAATAAAAAGCTATGTTTGTAAAGCAAAGATAAAATTGCCAACTTCCCTAAAGTGTAAAAAGTCATTGCCAACTTTTGTTTTGATAATATTTGGCCTGGTATGTTAACAACTCTTTGGCACAGTCATAGCAGGAAGAGAGTAATTGGCCTGGATTATTGGCCTGGGTGGAATTGAACAGGCTCCTGTTCTCACTTGGTAATTGCTTATCAGTAATCTGAACATGAGCAGGTCACTTCCTTCTTCTCAAGCTCACCCACCTTCTCTCTTTCTCCTACGCAGCTCTTATTAATTAAATTAAATTAAATATTTGCTGGAAATACAGTAGGCCAGCAACACTGATATTGCTCTGTCAGAATTAAAGTCAGAGCATCTTCCGAAACACAACCAGCCTTATCCTTAATAGCAAGATCAGTTGGTACTTTCTGCCTTTCCTTACTAGTGGTGGGTGGCATGGATATGGGGATAAATAAATCTAGAGATTTGTAAAACCAGCCCTGTACTTTGTCATGTATTTGCAGATCAAAAACCAGCCTCGGGGGTGGGGAAGGAACAGCAAAGCAGGTGAACTACTTGCCCATTGGGTAAAGTAACTAAATGTTGATTTTAAATTTGTCTTAATTGTGCAACAATTAGTATTAGTAACAGAGTAGTGAGAAGGGAAGCAGCAACTGTTTTCCATGATCTTTAAGGTATTTGTGACTATGAGAATTAGGGAAGATCTATAGCACCCCTTCCCCCAAAAGTGTCCTCTAGATATGTTCTAGTCCAGTCTGAAGTGGTCTATGGTGGGAAAATAAAAGCAAGAACAGAGGAATAGAACAGTGGAGACTAAAGCTTTCTGCTGCTGTGTTGTGAAGAAGTCCTGGTGAGTATCAACAATGGACCTTGCTTAGTTGGCTTGCTCTGGAGGTCAGCAAGTGGCAGTTAATCTTGAGGGCAGGGAGATGCAAGAAGATTAATACAGCTTTGCAAGCTCAGGAATGGGACCCGTTACTGCCTCTAAATTAAAGTGGTGACATATTGCAACACAGGCAATATGCCCAGCCAATGCTGGCAGCAGAGCCCAGGTTTCCATAATTGGGATGAGGAGCTGGAGGGGGGGGGGNNGAGGAGCTGGAGGGGGGGGGGGTTTAACCCTCGTGGCAAACCTATTTAGGGAGACTGAGCAGGATTTAAAGAGGTCCCACAGGCAAATTTAGATGATGGAAAGCCCAGAAACATCTGAAGAGGTGTACCATTCACTTACAGAGATCAGTCCCTTGGGGGTCCTGGTGCTGGCATAGCGGATACTGCTGTCATAGTCTCCAAGAAAGGAACTGGGAAGAGCCTGGTAAGGGCGGCCAGGCATGGACAGGGCCCTGAATGAACATAGGAACAACTTCTGTGGACACTTTGCATTTCCAAAGCTGCTTTTCTTCTTCATCACCTAGGGAAAAGAGAGCCAATGTGGAGGGGTGGTTAGAGCACTGCAGCCAGAGTGAGAAAGCTCAAACAGCATTCTTCAGAATGTTTTAAAAAGGTCTTCTGCAGTCACGACGACATAAGTCTAAGGTTGAAAATCAGGCTTGTCAGATGCTACATCTTTTCTATCCTGCTCTACAGAGTGGAAAGTTGGTCTCTGACAGAAAGCAGACTAGAAGCATTTGAAATGAGGATTTACAGACAGCTGTTATGTATAAGTTGGGTTGACAAAAACAGAAATGAGGAGGTGGATAAGCTGCCTGGGGAAGCCATCAAAACCATAAAAAGTTATATTTTGGATAGGTGATGTGACCCCCAGAAAAATACGGCATACTTCACTTAATCCTCCAAAGAAAGATTGAAGGCAAATAAAGTCCAGGCAAAAGAAGAATATCATGGCTTCAAAATCTAAGGGACTGGTTTGGACAAAACTCAACAGCATTTTGATAAAGATAGGATTGCCAACATCCGATGATGGATATGGCGCAAGAAGAAGCCAGAGTGAGGAAGACTCAGGCGCAGGTCCTGGAACTTGCATGGGATAATTTTGAACTACTCCCTATATTTAACCAAATCTGCCTTGTAGGCCTGTTGGAGGCAAAATTGGAGGTTGTGTTCTAGCAGAGAAATGCAAAAGGCAAAGAAAGAAAGAAGAAAAAGATGGAAGGAGGGAGGAAGAGGAGTTAAAATGCCCATTGTGAAAATAGAATTGGGGATGGTTATCTCTCCCCTTGACAACCTATTGACCTCTACTTCCTTCTCCAGTTAGAAAGACCTCTTCCTCTTCCAAATTGTCATGAGATGCCATTTTATTGTTCTGCCATTGTGATTACTTGTGATAAGGAATGTGCCTTGAAATATAGCTTTTGCTTTCTGCTCTTGCCACAGTTGGTAGCCAAATCTCAGAATATAATCCAAGTGGAGTGACTCTGGAGTCACTTCTTTTGTGAAAAGCTTTCTACCAGATCAGATATGGCCTCACTTGATGGCAGATGATTTGGCACTGAAGTAACGGCCTCAAAAGAACATGGTTGAGTTAGGATGGACCAGAATCAAGAGCACTGCTCTGGTCTCCCAAGCTTCTTTCTAAAGCCCATCTCCTTGTCCTGGATATTGTTCCAATGTACCTGACAAGTCTGGGTCATCCCTGAGAAACTGCAACATGTAAATATGAGACCAACAGGTTTCTTACGCGGCATCTGCAATGTTTGTGCTCAACCTTTTCCTCCCTTTCAGTATCTGCCACCAATGGCAGATCCATCATTGTGCCAACCCAAAAGACCCATCAAATTTAGCCCTCCTCCTTAAGCCAAGCACAGAAGCTCCCACTGCAGGCCCCCAGTCAATATGATCTGCTCCCTTACCTGAGATGCTCCTGACATCTACTTCCTTCAGAGGAGCCTTCTTCTGAAATTCTTTCTTTCTGCTCTCTTGTATGTGCTCTCCTTTCATTTATACTAGCAAACAAACAAACAAAAAACAAAAACCAGGGCCCTTGGAGTTTTGTGGGCCTTGGAGCCTTGTTAGCACAAGCTAGACTTGCCCTTTCCCAACACAAGTTTCTATGACTCCTGACTTCCTTGGGGAGAGGCGGTAAGAAAGAGAGACAATTGCAATGAGATTGTTCTATGAAAAGCAGCACCTGTTTTTAGAGTAAGCACTCAGTTACCTTTGCTTCTTTTTCTTCTTTTGGGGAGGGGGCATCAGAAGTAAGCCATCAGAAGAGTTTAAAATGTCTCAATTGTTACCCACTGCAACAAAGAAAAACTCAGTAGAAAAAGACTGGGTTTGCCTTGATGGGAGCAAAGTGTGAGTGCATTGGGGGTACACTTGGTTTGGCATTAGAGGCAGAGGTGTATTCAGCAGTTCTGACCAGATGTGGAGAACCAGTAGAGGAAATTTTGAATAGTTCGGAGAACCAGCAAATACCACCTCTGACTGGTCCCGCTCCCATCTATTCTCTGCCTCCTGAGTCCCAACTGATTGGCTGGGTCTTCTTTTGTTGCCCTACACAGGAGAATGGAGCTGGAAAGCAGGTTAGTGGGGTCGGGAAGAAAGGGGATTTTGCAGTAACCTTTACCTAGGAGTGGAAAGGGAATGGAGATTTTACAGTATTCTTCTCCTTCTACGCCCACCAAGCCACTCTCACAGAACCGGTAGTAATTTTTGGGGGGGGATCACACCACTTTTAGAGGAGTTAATCTGAGGAAGTTGTGAAAAAGTGTGAGAAGAGAGAATGGAAAACCAAAACCAGAACTAGGTTAACACATGCTCAGGTTTTTTTAAAAAATGTATCTGCAACTATAAACATACATTCAACAGTGTCCTAGTGCTCATGATCTGCTTGCTTGTAATATTTCTTATATTTTGTACAGGTTTGCATGATTGTGTCCATAACCACATTACAGAATAACAGAACAGAGGGAGGCATCTTCATAGAGAACTCAACATGGGAATCAGATGGGCGGACAGATGCCTGTTTGTGTCATCCTTGTTGGCTTTCTTGGGACAGGAACGGTGGCCCTGTGCTCTCAATATTCTTTTTGTTGGCATGTGATGTTCCCAAGACTTTGTCCTTCTTTCTCTTGGCACCAAGCAGGACTTGGGCCTTTCACTCGTTTCTTACTGATAATGAAAACCTTGACTAAACGGGCAGGCACTACTCCAGAGCTGCTCTCCTGTGGAAGGTTCCTTCACCCAGGAGCAATGCCCAGGCCTACAGAAGACTGCTTCAGAAGAGCAAAGCAAATGGATAGTTGCCCTTAAAAGTGATTCTGAAGAAAATGAGGGCTACTTATAGGGCCTTTAGGGAAACTGCCACACTTGTAGATGTTCCATTTGGTGAATCAGTTTTATGGTGGTCCCTTTTGTAAGTTCTAAGTTAAAGTAGAAATTTTGAGTGCCAGGGAATGTCTCATAAACAATTTGTGCATATGTTAAAAGGAGATTTCTGAACAACAGTGCTTCATGCTACCAATATACTGTGCAGCATTTCACCTTTTCCAACTGACTGGATTTTCTGTGAGATTTTAGTACTTCCACAGAGACATCCCTCTGTGTTCCAAGTACAGCGGAGTAGCCTAAAAGCTCTGGGGCTGAATGTTCCAGTTCAGACAATTCCCAGCAATTCAACTCACATCTTCCACAAAGTATGTACAACTTTGCAATGATGTGCAATGCCTCAGGTTAGTTCCATTAAAAAATGGTATCGGCAGCTGGCAGTACAACTCCAACATTTTGATTCATTGAACAATTTAATAAAATAAGTATCAGTAGGATTGTTCTTCTGAGAGAAGCGAGAGGACTAATAGTTGAAGTGGCCCCAAATGATGAGATCCATTCAATGTTCTTCAGATATTTGGCTTGAACCAAATGGTGTCCAGTCATGATTGTTACCTCAGATACCCGAGGGAATAGGTATGCAATGCTAGTTGCTGGGCTTGTGATTGGGAGGTTTCTCAAGGGAATTGGTTGGTTACAGCAGAGAGGAGGCGGCTGAACTACACAGCTCTATGGTCTGATGTTATAGAGTTGCTCTTATGATTAAAAATATCCATTATTAGTGAGCAATGTTAAGATAGCTTTCTTTATCCAAAGTATTTTCAGTAAGTGCCTAGAGGTTTAATGACCATTCTTATCTCAAATGAATGTGTGCATAGTGCCTAATTACATATGAAATGTTTATAGATTTTGTTCAAGACATGAGTGGGAGCAAAACAGTAGTGGGATCCTACCTTAGTTGCTACCGGTTCGGTGGGTGATGGTGGGCGTGTGCAAGCACCTAACAAGCGAATCAGCTGAGAGGATGAAGAAACGAAAGGCTAGGAGCAACCCTTCCACCCACCCATGCACTTTTTGGTTTTTTATCCTCTCAGCGGAACTGGTAGTGATTTTTACTACCTGTTTGGTGAAACCGGCCCAAACCAGTAACATACCACCACTGGAGCAGACATCCTCCTTGTTCCCCCAATCTACTTCATTCCTTTGTATTCTGTGTAGATGCAGAAATCAGGTGTACAACTTAGAAACAAGACCAACCTATGGATATCTTATTTGCCAATAAATGGTACTAACCAGCTATTCTTGGCTGCAGCTTTTCATCGAGTTTGCTGCAACGTAATATAACATCTCAGTATGTCGCGCTCAAGCTTTGGGAAATTCAGCTTCTATTATTTATTCCCATGATGGCTGGGGCTTATGGGAACAGGAGTCCAAAACTAGCAGAAGCCAATAGATTGGGGAAGCATGTCACTGATGAATCTCAGTTGTCTGAGCTATAGGTACATCCTTCAGATAAAAACTCTTCTGCATTTACCATTTCTATAGGTACATATTTATTAAAAGAGAATTAAGTATTAGATTATTTTCTTATTTTTGTGTTTGGCCTTCAGGAACTCTATGCCCTGAATGCAAAGGAAAGGATATCTCATTAATTCAGACACATAGGCTCAGGGTAGTACGCTGAGTAAAATCTAGGAAGGAGGTTAACAACTAATTTCCTCCCATTTAACACAGACTCAGCATGCAGTTCTTTTAAAGTAGCTCTTAGTTCCCTTTGGCAATAATAGAAACAACTCTAAAACATTCACAACTGAAGACTATAAAGTACTTTGATCCTATTTGTCAGAAAGCACTCTGTTGTAAGTGCTGTGTTCAACTGACATTTTCTGGCCCCTTCTCTCGTTTCAGCCACTGCTACAATATTAATTTAAAAGGGGGTGATCAAGTAAGGCTTAGATCATCTGCTATAGCCTAGTATTTAAAGAAGTGGCACGCTGGAAGAGTTCCCCCTCCCCCCATTACGCTACTTCCTACATAAAAAAGATAGAAACGTATTACTCATTGGATCTCAACTTTTCTCTGGCACTAGTTACCAGGCTTAGAATAGATTGGTTCAAGTGGGGTTGCTGGAGCTCGTCCAGTAATTAGGAAATGAGGTTTAAAAGCTCAATTCATCCCGTAAACAGATGGAATATGGATTGCTTAGTAAATTTACAATGGCACTAGGAGCTAATTGCATAACTTAAAAAGGTCTTCTGGTTACTCTATGCTTGCATCTGTGGGAGGTTTTCAAGAAACATAGCAAGGACTGCAGAGCCTCACTACTACTACAAGACTGAAATTCACCTGTGCTTTCCCACCAGTTTTTCATTTGGAAGAGAATTTATTTTAGAGATGTTTTCAAAAGAGAATAAAATTTCAGAAAAGGATTTGAAGAAAGTATTTTGTTACTTATTTAGGGACAAAGTGGGGAAGAATATTGTGTCAATGTTTCCTGGTGCTAGAATCTTCCCTCTAGCTGTCTGGTATCCCTTAACTGTCTATATAGGCTTCCTCATACTGGATTTTTCCACAGCAATACTAAAATTACTAGCAAAGGGAGCTCAGCTCTTGAAAAGTTGTTCAACACTTTCTTTTCTTTGCAAAATGTCAGAGAAACTGCCCACTACATTTGGAATTGTGTGCTCAGCTCTACTGTATAAGTTTTTCCCTCCAGTGGAGGATGAAATGATGGGAGGAAATGGAACCAAATTAAAATGGAAAGGCATTGCTCCAAAAATATACTGCAAAATTGTGTGTGATTCATCTTTGAAGCTCTTTTTCAATAAGTGACTCCCGTTTCCCACAGAACAAAGTCTGGGGGGAATTGGACTACTACCACCATCAGCCCTAACTATCCTACTGATAATCAGGTTATGAAAATGGTTCTCTCTCCTGCCCTAGAGCAGTTTATCAAATTGTGTCATATGGAACCTAAATAGGGTTCTGCGAGAGACTAAGAACTAAAAGAAAAGAGGAAAAAAGTTCACTTTAAATGCAACCATTCTTTATAACTAAAACTTCTCCTCTTGCTCAGGGGTTCTTAGAAAGTTCAGTGGCCTGAAAAGTTTGAAAATCCCAGCTATAGACTGCATTCCTCTCTGATATTGCATATAATTTGTGGCTTATACAGGCAATCATGGAAACATTTATCTTCATCTGTAAAAGATGCTGTAAGTGCACAAATGGAAATCTATAACTTTGCTCAAAGGACTTAAACAGTTCGTTGTGAAACAAATATTTCCTTTGCTTTTCACAGTCATTCTCTTTTACCAAGCCAGAAGGGGAAAGTACATATGGCTCTTGCACGAGAAGCTTTGGCAGTGTAGCTACAGAAGTCATTCTAAAACTATCTTAGACCGCAGCTCCTTCCTTGCTCCTTTTCCTAGGCAGAAAGGCATCTAGATGGGGGCTATCAAAGAAGCATTTAGCACCAATTTGTCTCTGTCTGTCGGTCTGTCACACACACACCCCTCTTCCGACCCACTATCCAGCTCAAGACAGCTGCTTTACAGTAATTATCCAAATGGATAGTAATTGCAATTAATTCCCAAGCAGGAGTCAGGACTTAAAGCTTTACACAGGGCAGATTGTGCGGGGGTGTCCAAAAAAGATCTGCAAGAGGACATCATATGAAAACGACTTATAGGATACTGAGATCTCAACCCCTTTCATCATACAGGAGTTTGCCAGGTGGAAGTACATAAAAGCTGTATTATGTACTTCCGAATCTAAAAAAATGAAGCCTAGCCACAATACATAGGAACAACTCAACTATGGGAATGGGAAATTGATTCACACACTAAATCAGACAATAGCTTCTAATAGTCAATGCATCAGCCATATTGTAGCCCATCTCTGATCATTAATGTTGCCACATAATGATGGATGCATTTCAAACATCCAGTATTAAAGATGACCATTCTTCATTTTCAGATGCAAACATTTATCACAATGTTACATTGGTGTAAAAGTATTGAAGGAGAATAATGTGCCATCATTTTAAAATACATTTGTACAGTTATGCACGATGTTCCTCGCACTTTAGGTAGCACTGTCCATTCATGCAATAGTTGGTGGATATGCTCCATACATACATATGAATCCATTCTAAAAACTTCTGCTTGCACTTGCATGGAGTTTCTTATAGAGACTTATATTTTACCTGCATTACTCAGAGATGCAACAGAGTATAAATAAGGGTTAGCTAGAACCATCATCCTGTTGTAGATGTAACTCAGAAGATGGAATATTAACTGATAAAAATTATTCTTTCCTTGTTATGATTATGCTTTGGGCTTTAAGAATCAGTAGGATTCTTAATATGAGTCTAGCACTAAATCAAAAGATGTATCTATTTTCTTCTCATGGCACAGCTGTGAGTTGAGGTACCCTATGTTCTTGACTATTATTCTACTTAGAAACAATCAAAGTAAAATAGAGAGGACTACATGGGAGCTGGCTAAAGGAATCAATACACTTTAGAAAGAGAAATCTACAATTAATTTGCAGTGGTGGATTGTTGGTATATGCTTGTAACCTTATGAACTTTTTTCAAGAAAAGGGAAAGGAAAAAACTTTTAAGCAATACAATTTTTTTGCTATTACATATTTCTCCTCTTCTTCCTCTTTTTATTAATGTACTTGTCAATTATGAGGTTGTATTGATCCTTTAATATTGTTATATATACCTGTACTTTTGCTGATTAATTTAGCATTAAAATATTAATTAAAAAGGACCTCTCTACTTGCAATTATCACAGGATGTAAAGCTAATCTATGTTTAGCACTAAATCAAAAGACATATCTATTTTCTTCTCATGGCACAGCAAATTTTTCTTTTTTCTATTTTTATTTTGACTCTGTAACAGCCAATAGCTACATTCTGTCTGGGCAGTTCAGTTAATGCAACTTAAATTTATACAGCATCAGATAATACAGATAACATACCCCCTCTAAACATTAAGAAACAAATACACAAGAAAGCCTGAATAAATCTGTGCCATTGAAAGGGTTAAACAGTTCAAATGTAGATTAAAAAAAAAAAGATGAAGCCTTGTTTATTTTCATAGGCAAATTATTCTGACTCCAGGATGATCATTTATGCCAGATAAGTCTCTCTAGAATGAGTGTCATCATGGTCTTCGTCTCACCTTTTGGGAGGGTGTCGGAGTTGGACCATCTGAAAATATCTCTAATATCTTTTAACTACAGAAATGCATAAATAATCTTTATTGAAATTTATAAACTTAAAATACTGTAACATCTTTTAATAATAAATACGTTAAATATCTGAAGGTATTCTGAAGATAATTTGGAAAGCATGCATGAAAAGAGACAGCTCTGGTTAAATGTTTAATTTGAACATTTTAAACTAAGGCCAGAAATACAAGCAAAGACACCTGTGGAGTGTAAAGCAGTAGCACACATTTCACTGCATCATGAACAGTCTTGCTGCCACATTTTTGACCAAGTATTGTTTTCATGCTGTTATCAGGAAGCCCTTTGTAGTATGTTGTGGAGCTAGGCCAAAATAAAGACACTCATAAAGAGTTCCATTTTTAATTGGCACAGTAACTTTCCAAGATGAAGGCTGACATACCCATTTTTTTATATGGGAAGCAAAAATTATCTTCTTGCCTAACACAGCTTGGAATCTCCTCTACAGAAGAGGACAACAATCTTGAGTTTCATATTTATTTTAAAAATTGCAATTCCTCAGCTGAGCTGTGCAATCTTTATAACGAAGACAGCACATGACCTCTTCAGCAAAATCAATCATCCTTTCAAGCTAAGTGTTAAAAGAACAGCCAAACTTCTAAATGTGGGAATCCAGAAATGACAGTTTGTTCCAGAACATTTCCATAAAGGAAGAACAAGCAATCACTTTTGCTGATCAATTTCCTTTGCTGGGGGGAAAAAAAAGAAAAGAAAAAACAGGCTCTGATGAAGCCCATCAAGGTTGTGTATGTCAAGTCAAAAGAATTTATTTCTTGACAAGTCCTCATATAATGGAACAAATAACTGCTAGGCAAGAACAGGAGAGACTTATTCATGAATTACATAGCCCCTCCTTCTTCCCTTATTTGTGGGAGGGCAGAAAAACAAAGGGTATCCAGAAACCAGATCATAATAAGAGATGAAGATGAAGATAGATCCTTATCTTCAGTCTAGGTCCTGGGCGAGGTCCTTCCAGTGTCAATTCAATCATAATAGCTGGCTAAAGATTGGCTCAAGATAAGGCCAGCCTCAGAAGAGTTCAAACAAAGACATCGATGAGGAAGAAGCCATCTTGCTGAAGAAAAAGGTAGCTAATGGAACTGCTGCCAGCAAGTCTCTTAGGGGCTAGAAGTTTTAGCTCTTCAGGGGTGCCTGCTCAGTCAGGTTGCGCACATCTTCCAGGAACTGCTTGGGAGTCAAGATGTGGGATGAGCCTGTTGGGAGAGGATTACCACAGGAGCCCATAAAAAACAAGACACATGTGAGGAAACAGTCTATCTACTGGCTGTGCGCTTACCAATCAGCACTTCCCATTTTCCATCAGTAGCCTCCGTGACTTCATAGGCACAACGCATCTCTGACATGGTAACACCGCCAAGCACATACAGGATAAGGCGGGGTCCTGTCCTATACTCAGTTGCTGTCTTGGTCTTGTGCCAATGTCCAAAACGGGCACTATGAAACAAAAATGGATGTGGGCACAGGAACCATCTGCAAAAAGACTGTCAGCCAAGCAATCTGGAAAAAGCAGCCTTTCCTTGCATGCTAGACAGCTCCCTGGGAACATGCAACACCAAAGCTGGCCTGAGATATGAAGGATCCCACCCTTCCAAATGTACACAGAAAGAACCAGTTCTATTATATATTCTTCAGCTGTTCAAGGATAGGCGATGTTGCACCAACAATCCTTTCAAACAGGAGCATACGTGATGTGCGAGTGTTCTTCAACAAAGCTTAAGTGGAAAAGCAAGTATCTTTATGTAAGAGGTGAGTAAATTTTCTCCTTATCATTGACATTTAGATGTGGTCTCTGTGTTAAAAATGGTGTTGCCTTATGCTTTCTTCTACTTGGAGCATCACTCACCTCACAGCAGTTTGGGAACAGGGACCAGGGGCAGGGCAAGACACATAAGGCCAGACCTTCTTATCCAGCTTGTCTTCAATGGCATCCTGTGTCAAGATGAGCAAAAGCAAAAAGACAGGTTCCCTTTTTTCTGGTTTGATAAAACCTGGGAGTGTGTAAAAAGCTACAGAAACCATATGGCTGATCCTGACTGCTCAATTTGCATGTCCGGGCACAGCCATTTTCATTTATCTTTTTCTCAAAAATTCCATCCTGATGACAACTACTGTCTAAGCAAGAAGTCAAAGTTGTGCAGTTTGCCTGCACAATAGGTCTGGATTACAGAACAGCATAGTAATAATGACTTCATGATTTATCTTTCATTTATTTTCCATGGCAAGAGCTTAATATTTTTTCTTGTGCAGTCCAGGTCACAAAGATACACAGGGTAAGATTCTGGACTGGATTTGCCTCAGGACTGAAGCCAAATCCATCTTCAAGTACACAACCAACACTCAAGGCAGCCAGCTCCCTCTCCCTCCTTCTGTTTACCTCCATGACATCCTTAAGAATGGGTATCCACCGGGAGAGTTGATAAGTAGGCTCTAACCGCACTTTCCTCACAGGCTTCAAGTTTCCACCAGTGTCCTGCGAGTAAAAAAGCCCATTAAAAAAATTAAAAGAGCAGGAACTGGGCCTGTTGAAAAAAAAGACAGGAGGGGATGGACAAGATGGTTCAGGAAAGTTCAGTGTTTAGAGGAAGATGGAGTTGCTTACCTAAATGGCTCCAGCAGGACTGGCTGATGGATAGGCAAGTGAGGAAGGGAGCAAAGAGAAGAATGAGTAGAGAAACATACAACACTGGCAGACTTAAGAGAGAGATTCTCGTTTTCATCAATAGCCAGAGGTTACCCTTGTCCTTGAACTGCCAGGGCCATCATTCAGACTGCACTAGCGAGTGGTAACTATGCACAAACCGCACAGGCACAAGCTACCTGCCCAACAAATGCAGGTGTGTATGTGAAATACCTCTGGCATGATGGCAGCTCCCAGACAGTGCATATTGTAGAGGATGTCTCTCTCCTGCTGGATATTGGCATGTTGGATGAGCTTGGTGAGGTTTTCCTCATTAATACCTAGGTAAAAGGAATACAGCTCAAGCAGAGGCATCCAGAGTTTGACAACCTTTGCTTTCTATTATATTATCCCCTGCTATTGCCACATCAATAATCCACATTATATTTTTCTCAACCACTGTTAAATCTGATGTATTATACTCCAAAAGTTTATCAGTTTGTATCTGGTAATCCCACTTTATTTTAACTTGGCCTATACAACTACTTTTTCAATTCAACCACTTTATTCCCACCAATTTTTACAGGTGCTGAAGTGAATCTTTTTGTGAATCTATGGTTTCTTCTGCTTCTTAGCACAATCTGCATTATTCAATTGGAAGTCATCACCTAGTTTCCCCACAAGATGGTCTTCATGTCTAAAGGATGCTGGAACTCCCAGTCTCTTGGTTTCTAGGCCAGCACTTCTCTGTTTCTGTTGCCATTTCAGTTTTCATCACCCAGGATAAGAAGTAGATGAGCACTAACCATGAGTGTGATGGCTCTGATTGTGCTACTATGGATTTTTATGTTTTTTTTTAAATGTTCTGCAGAAAGAAAAATTAAAAACAGAAAAAAGAGCCTTCTTTTCTGTGGTGGCTTAGAGGACTTTAAAATGGCAGTTGAGACAGCCTCCCAAGACTTATGAGTTTGATGTAGCTTGTCATAGAGGAGATTTAACACCTCCTAGGAGACAGATATAACACCTAGCAGTGTTGTGTGAGCATGGCATCTGGGTATGGGAAGAAGCGCCCTGAAATTTCTCTCCCTTTTGGTCCTTGTAGGGGACCTTTTCCCTAACCTAGGCAGCTGAGAGAGAAGTTATCCAGCAACAGTACCATTCTGGAGAAGTATGCAAAGCAGGATAATGCGAATCTTATCAAATGCCTCCACACTGGTATCAAGGACAATTGGTACAATACTTTTCATTGGGTTCTTGACTTTCTCCCCTTCA
Organism: Laticauda laticaudata; assembly: GCA_004320025.1. Taxonomy (NCBI): domain Eukaryota; kingdom Metazoa; phylum Chordata; class Lepidosauria; order Squamata; family Elapidae; genus Laticauda; species Laticauda laticaudata. The sequence goes on along the minus strand of BHFT01041822.1, from coordinate 16,586 downwards.
GCATCTGCCCCTGTGGCCAGGTCCTGTCAGGAGGGAGAAGAGATGCCCATCAGAATTGATCCTTTTCACCAGGGAAGAGAAGGAGAGACCCAAAGTTGTACTTCACTATAAATACAAAGAATTGGGCTGCCATGGCCATTCTCTCTTGTTCTCAGCTCCTCTGAATTCATAATATGCCTACCTGCTCCACACTGCACAGCTTCTCTATGGTGCCCTTAAAGGCATTCATACAGTCTTCAGCCAGATGCAAATGGGTGGAATACTGCAAGATGAAAGAGGATGCCACCATTAAAATTTTTCCCTCCTGCTGCTCCAATGAACAAAAAGTTGCCTGTAGCTAATGAGCAAGGCAAGATTGAAGGGACTCCTGAAGAAATAGCCACATTCTGCAACAGCTAGAAATGCTGTGATCAATAAAAGATATACAAATGAAATTAAGCTGGTCCCTGTGATTATTCTGAGGGAGGGAGGGAGGGAGAGCAAGAGATGAGATTCTCAGGGTGTCTCTGGATAAAGATTTTGGCTCAGCACAACGTGGAAAATGACAATTTTGAAGACAACACAAAATTGGAGATATCTTTCTCACAATCAATTATGGTTCTCAAAAAACAGAACAAAACAGCTCGCTTCCATGGAAGCTCAAGGAAGCAGCAGCAGTTTGGTGCAGAACATTCAGAAAGTATGAGAATAATGCCAAGATGGGACTGGCTAAGTTTTGTGGAATTCGTAATAACGGGGATTGTAGTCTTTTGGAGCTGTCATTATAAGCTGTCATCCATGTCCTGCCTCAATTCTTTTAAGCCCATGTCACACTGCACCAACGGATGCAAAGAGGATGTAAAACGGAGAAAAACGCTTGCCATCCGTTTGGAAAACGCGATGCATCCGTTGTGTACTCACTGCGTACGTCATTCATACTCTCTATCTGTCAAGCATCCGTCTACTAGCTATTTCATCCGCTCAAAAGTTTTGAGCTGCACAAAACTTTTGAGCGGTATGAACTTTCCACCATGTATGATCTACACTGCGACACATACGGGCACACAAACGTTCTACATCCGTTGTCATCCGTTACACGTCCGCTGTATCCTTCTTGGCACCCACTGGCACATCCGCGCAACTCACATCCGCTCCAGCAGAAAGCAGAAGAGGGAGGAAGAGAAAGGTACGCAGAACATCCACACAGCGTTAGTAGCACAGACACAGAAGGATGAAAGCGGATGCAGCTCAGATATAAAGCTTTAAAATGGACAAAATGTTTGCATATGGACGTATCTCGAATATTTAGGATGTCTGGAGTATGCTAGAGTATGTGGAAGGACACCAAGCGGAAAAACCGATGTTTCTATAAAAAGGGGGAGGAAATCACCAAGGATTCTCACTATCAGTCCAGCAGCCGTGGTGTACAGACCTCTTTCCCCTTGCTCTTGCTCTTCCCACATCATCCATTGATCTCCACCATGGATCATCGCACAACTCCTTTTGGTAGCCGTATCATTTCAACACCAGAACAAGCCCTCTTCAGACTGTTTCACCTTTTCTACGCAAGGGAGAGAAGGAGACATCCAAGAGCTGTCTGGGTCCGAAGATGGATCGGGAGAAGAGTGGAGTTTGGACTCTATGACAAGCTTATGGTGAGCTGAGGAATGAAGACTCTTGTGCATTCCAACACTTCATAGAGGTGCCACCAGCCATGTTTGACAAAGTTGTGGAGCGTCTGAGACCCAGGTTGACCAAGGCAAACACCAACTTCGGCCAGCCTGGACCCTGGACTGAAGGTGGCACTGACTCTGCGCCACTGGCCTCTGGGACCACATACAGAAACATGCAGTATGCCCGGAGGTGCCACACAACACCATCAGCATTGTGGTCAGAGAAGTGGTGCAGCGCCATCATCGAAGAATACGTGAGGAGCTCCTCCAGGTTCCCACCACTGAAGAAAGGCTGGAGGAAAGTTGCAGAGCAGTGGTATCAGAGGTGGAACTTTCCCCACACCGTTGGAGCCATAGATGGAAGCACGTGGCCTGCAAAGCCTCCAGCCAACTCAGGGTCCAATTATTACAACTACAAGGGCTTCTTCAGCATCATCCTCTTGCCATGGTTGATGCTGACTACAAGTTCATGTTACATCGATGCTTCAGGCAACGGGTCAGCTTCAGATGCCCAGGTATATACAAACGCCAGTCATCTCAAGGATGGGCTGGAACGCAACCTCATCATGGGTTTTCCAGATCCAGACCCCCTACTCAACGACACACAAAGATGTGCCCTACTTCATCATGCGGGATGACCCCTTCTCCCTCAGAAACCACCTACCTCATGAAGCCCTACACTTCCAGATACCTCACCCGTGAAGAGAGGATCTTCAACTATAGGCTGTTCCAGGCAAGGTGGGTGTTGAGATCCTGGCCAACAGGTTCCAGGTACTTCTCACCACCATGCAGCATCGCCCACAGATTGTGAGGAGCATCGTGGAAGCTTGCTACTCCTGCACAATCTTCATGCCACCCGCTACCCAGTGTTGCAGAACAGGCTTGTGGACCGTCAACAAGGCAATGGGGACCATGGAACCTGCGTGAATGGAGGCAAGGACAAAAACCTGATAGACACTGTGGATGTGCAAGGCCCCAACAGAGCTTCACAATGAAGGAGAAAGCAGCGCAACCTCCTGAAACACTGGTGCAACTTCCCCAGTTGGAGCAGTGGATGGCAAGACAGGTGGTAGATGCTTAATGGATTGTTCCTTCAGCCTGTCTCATAACACTTGATGAGTTCTGCCATGTATGTTGAGTGGCCCTACAATGAATAGGGCATTAATAAAGAGTTTTGTTTATTTGAAATGTGTGATCATGATATAAATTGTTATTGATAATAAAGGGCCATATGTGTGGCAGCTGGAGTGGACCATACAGTCCACTATGCTTGCACTGGAGGTTATTGTATCCCACAACTATCTTTACCCATCCACAACTATCCTTACCCATCCCACCACTATCCTTACCCATCCCACAAGCATGCAAAGGCTTAACCTTTTTTCAGTTTTCACCAACACTTTATTAAGTTAAAAAAAATGAACCAAGTGTGTGAAGCAAAGATAACCTTATTAATAACAAACTGACTTTATTAAAAGCAAAATGAACAAGTAAAGTGTCTTAAGCAAAGATAAAGTGAAAACAGGTAACAAGGATGGTATGTCGAAGTGACCAGCTGGGAGAGAAGATCTGTGCTGGCTTTGATTGTGTCCCTGATCTCAAGAGGACAGTGTAGCTCTGTCCCTTCGGTCTGCCTCTCTGCCTGCTTTCTGTGGAGGTGGAAGCTGGGTGTGGGTGTGCGTTGGTCTCTGGTGGCTGCTTCTTCTTGCTCCATTTGAGACAGGGGATCCTCCACGTCCTCCGGCACAAAGAGTACAGCTGTCGGGGGTGTCTCTGTCGTGGCCCTCCAAAGAGCACCTGCCTGGGACATGGTAGCTGTCTCCTGGCTGGAAGAGGAGTGGCTCTCTTGGGCTGTCTGAGGAGAGGGTTGACAGAGGCTGTTCCTTGGTGGCGGATCTCACCCTCCAGGAAGCTGCACTTGGCCATGACATAGGTCTCCGGTCAGTGAGCTTGACAGCAGCCTGCCTGGATTTCTTCAGGTGCAGCTTGCCATACCAAGTGTGCATGTGCTTCTACCACCCCAGAGAGACATATGAAGTGTAGCCCAGGCTCTTCTGCCTTCTCTCTCCAAGCTGCCTGCTTTCTCTTGGTGTTGCGATAGAGCCTGCTGCCCTTCCTCCACAGGTACTCGTTCTCCTCAGCCATTCCAGCACCTCCTCCTCATGGTCCTCGGAATGGAGTACTGTTTCCTCTCTCCCTCCTCTCCTTGCCTTGCCTCTTCCCCCTCTGGCAGAGGGCTTCAGGCCTTCAGCAGTCAGGCTTTGAGGCCTCTGGGCTGGTCCACCACAGCACAGCAGCAGGAGAAGCACCAGCAGCACCAGGAGAAACTCCAGCAGAAGCACTAGCAGCACCAGCAGCAGGAGAAGCACCCACACAGCAGCGCATCACCAGTAGAAGCAGAGCAGAGAAGCACCAGCAGCAGACGCACCAGCAGCAGCATCACCCAGAGCACAGCAGCAGCAGCAGAAGCACCGCAGCTTCAGAGTCAGCCGCCAGTGGGTGGGATAGTTGTTCTCTGTCCTTCTTGCCAGGCTGGCAGGAGTAGGCACAGGCTTCCTCTTCTTCCCCCATTGGTTTCTCTCAAGATGTCTTCTGGCAGCAGGTCTTTCCTCTGAATGCTGACTGCTTGCGAGCTGCATTCCTTTTATATCCACGGAGCTGACACATTCATCTCCCTGCATGCGCAGTGAATGCTTTGCATTCGCTACGCATCGCTATGCATCCTATAGCGTCGGTGATGCATCCGCATCATCCGCTACGCATCCACTTCCTTCCGCTACGCATCTACTTCGCTATTCTCCCCCCGACCCCTGTGGATGTATCATCCGCTTCCATCGCTTCCCATCCGCTAGGCTTCTATGAACATCCGCTTTATATCCCACTACAACCCCCCACGTCCGTTCTTCCATTGCTTTCCGTTCTGTTTATGCAAATTGTGACACTTTTGAAGCGTAGCGGATAACAACGGATGGAACCACCCCTGAAATTTTGCTCGTCTGCTGTGTCCTTTTTGCATACGTTTTGCATCTGTTGCCCAGTGTGACCTAGCCTTTAGAGCTTAAATTTAGCCAGGCCATTTAGATACACATGGATGGGTGAAGGAACCAAGCTTTTTCGTTTAGAAGTTGTAAACTCATGTTTCTGCAGGTTTGCAGATAAAGAACTGGAAAGACTGTATCATGTCAGTTGAAGTCAAAGAGCCAGAAGGCAGGATGAGGCAAACATTCTTACTGCTGGGAAAATTATACATCTCTATGTCTATAAATGGGAAAATGTGTTTTTTTCTGATATTGGATTTGCTGCATGAATCAAAATATATTAGCTCAGCAATTAAACATAGGTGAACAAAATGTCCAGATCTGATTTTGGATTAGTGCAGGAGTCTTTGTGGACATGCCCCCAGTACCTTTTATTCAGCCTTCTAATGTCAGATTTAATGACATTTTGGAACATGAAACAATTTTCACTGCATGCTAATTGATAGTGGCTGATTATAGGATTGACTTACTTTAAATCACTTATGTAACTGACTGCAGTACGCAAATAATTGTGTACAAGCACATGATACATTTTTCATCTTTTACCTTGTGAAGTTCTTTCTGGTATTGAGGCATCTTCTTCAGGATCTGAGAGAGGTCTTTAATGTTAGCCTAGAAAGAAAAACAGCCATTGCCCATGATGAACTCAATGTAAAGGTAATCCAAATAACAGTACAATTTCAGATAGAAGCAACTCTCTCATCTTACAGCTGCCTACAACTTGACTGAATGTGCTCCTAATACTCCTAGATACCCTGGATTTAGCCCCAAGGTATGTGCAGGGTATTCAGGTTAATGAAAGCTGTCTTACAAGACTTACAGGCTGATAGTTCCTCTGTCTTTTAAGTCTGGCTAAGTAAGTACTACATTTCTAGAGCAGTCACTCAAGATGCATGAAGAAACTCAATGTTAAAACTTCAAAGAATGGAAATAAAGTAATTTTGTCCAGAATTTCAGTTTGTATGCAGGTTCTATGGAGGAATGTCATTCCTAATTCTATAGTGGCTCTTATTCTCCCAAATGACTTCGATGTCACTTTTGTTGCTCTACCTCATTTTGGTGTACCCAAAGGCCCTCTTGTTTTCGCATCATCTGTACCCCTCAACCTTTCTTGTGCATTGTGCACATAACTGGGTTTTCAAAATGTTGTCCAGAACAAATGAGACCAAGTTAAGTAAGGTTGATTTTCCTCCTTGAAAAACCAAACAGCAATCTGGTGTTTTCTTTCACTGTCACATAACTTGAGTCAAAGAAGCACCCCCCTTTCCACACAATGCATGTCTCTCGGGAAGGCAAATCACAGCCAAGGCGAAGCTCTGGGCATCCTACCTTATCTGTGGTGAGCCTTTTGCTTTCACAGAAGGTACGCAGGAGCTCAGTCACTTTCCTGTGGAAAGAGGTCACATTCAGGACCAACTACAAACACTCATCCCAAAAGTGCAACTCTTCATTTCTCTCACAACAATGGATTCTGTGCAGCCTTCAAAATCCAGGGCTCTCTGCACCAGAAATGGCAATAATTCAAGATTAGCAAATTCCCTCCACCCTCTTCAAAATGGACACCAATGGCAATCCAGATCAGTTTAGGAAGAAGGGCTCCAGCAGGGTTACTCTGCTGGTTCACTCCAGCCAGTTATTGTTCTGCCTGATTCACAAACCCATCAGGTAACCAGGCAGTTGTATGTAGGGCTGCATAGATGGGTGAGGTCTCACTTGGATACGTCTGCGATGTGCATATGGCGTAATTGCACCCAGAGGTCATCATCCTCATCCAAGAGTACAACCTTTTCTCTGGAGTCACTAATGCCCGTGGATTCATACCTGAAGAAATGCAACATAGTAATATTCTGTAAGAAACATATGGTTGCTTTCTAAGTAGGAAGGCACAGAATTATTTCATAACTCTCTTATTTGTTCTTTATCCCCCACAATAGCTCTCACCGGTAAGTATCGCTCTCAATGTTGAGCAAGTCGTAGGCCATGGCTTGAAAGGTGAGCTCATGAAGAAGTGGTGACACCAGATCATAGCTGCGGTCAACTATCAGAAGCTGTGATCGAGATTTGTCAGGGCCCTAAAAGCAGAAAAAGGGGAAGACAAAAAAACAAACAAACAAAACCCCAACCTTGTGATTTTGGTCTCTGTGTTATGCTGCATCTTTCCCTGCTAGCAGAGTTCTTAGGCATGGTCTGAAAGTCATCCACAGGACACACCTTGCCTCTTAAGAAATGTATGAAATCTCGGCAAGATTGATTTAATCTGTAATCCTATTTGGAAATAAATTTCCCCAACCTCAGACTGCCACAGAGCTGCACTGCTAATTATTTAATGGCAGCCCTGCTACAGGCACTAAGGAAGAATGAAACAGCTGAGTAGTGCAGACCCAATCTCCCCTCCAAACGTGGTTGACTGTGTGCAGCCTCTCTAATCATCTTTGGTTGGGATCCTGATCAAAAATGTATTATTTGAAAAATGCAAACCCCCTTCCAAGTAAAGTAAACAATCCCATAAATACAATGGACTCTGAAAGCAACGAAACAGGCAAGTAGAGACTGTTAATTCTCTATTGTGCAGATTCTGCTCTAAAGCCATTTGAAACAAGTCATTTAGGTTCTACTTGGACATCCCACCATATCCACAATACTTTAACTGACCTAAAATTGTCTTGAGTTTTGAGGGTACTTTGGTTGTGATGACTGGGAGAGGATGGCAGGAGAACCCAGTTTTATCTAAATGTCGCCAGCTGTTTAACATCCAGTTAAGACATTTACAAAGGCAGCAGCAAGGGCATCATTGTAACCAAGGTATTTTCAGCATGCACAAGGGCTATTCAAAACAGTTGTAGAACTGTCGGGCCACTCTTTGGTGCCACAGTACAATGCAATATATCACTTAGCCTGCAGGTGGCATGCAAATACACTATGGGCATTAATCTTCCTTTCAGTGAGTACAATAGCCCTCCAGATGCAGAAGGTAGGTTGGAACAGCCTTTTCTAAACCAACGTTCGTTGGTTATGTTGCAACTGCACAATCTCAGAAATCTCAACCACACAGGTACAAGCAGGGGAGAGCTAATATATCCAAGCATTACTGATGCAGAAAGATTAATAGCAACCCTTTTCATGCATTCAGGAGTTTAATGGCTACTTGATAACTCATAAAAAAATGCATGCAAGGGCTGTAGAAAATATATTGTCTCAAAATTGCTTGTTATAGATAAATCAACATGAAACTACTACCTCTTTCTTAAAGGAAAAAGCAGCACACTCCCTATTCAATAGCAACACACTTTCTAGAGCTTCTGTTATGAAGTCATTTTGCCTTGTATGCAGAATTCTGCAGCTGTTGGGTTTTCACACAATAACGTCTTGTGTTTGCTTTTCATTATTTTATCATTTTTGCCACAAAAACTGATAAAATACAGAGAGATGGAATGTCTGCATTCGTCCTTTGGTTACAAAAGTAAGAACACTCCTCCAAGACCATATTTGATACAGCATTCCTATTCATTAATAGTTGTTTAAAAACAAATAACAGCCAGTGGAAAGCCTTGCTTAAAAATCATTTGAGGCAAAGAAGTTGATTCAAGTAATGACATGGGAAGATCTCAGCCATAGATGGAACAAATTCCTTCTCCTCCTAATGGCTACGTAATTAGGAAATTCTCCTAACTATTGCCTCCCTCCTGGTTAACATTCTTTATTGAATTTTTATTTTAAGAGGATTTTACACCCACCAATAAAAGTTAGTCTGGCCTTTTCGTTATGCAGCAACTGACATACCACTATGATAAATTACTGTGTTGCAGAATTGTTACAAACTTGAGTGTAATCAAGGGTGTTTTTTCTAGAAACTTAGGTAGACTATCTTGCTTCTAATCATAATGAATTGATTGATTGTATACCATCACATTGTTGTGAATTCTTAAATAGATTTTCTCCATAACAATCTGTATCTAACCTGACCTTTCAGGTTTTCCATTAGTGCACCCATCGCCACATTAACCGAGTCCATCCATCTTGGTCCTTCTTGCCCTCTTCTCTTTGTTCTACCTCTTCCAGCATTACAGATTTCTTCAGAGCTGGGTCTCATGTCTAGACTATGATGATTTAAGCATGGCTATCTGATTTGATCTGTTCACTAATCTATTTTTGGGTTTTTTTTTGTATGTCTATAATATTCCAGAGATGTTCTCCAACATTAGATTTCAAAATGTGACCACTCTTTCTTTCCTGTTTCTTCAAATTCTTAACTTTCCCTCCATAGAGTGTCAGAAAGAATATCTACATTGCTCTGCACTAGTCCTGCATTAGTCTGATATCAAAGTCATTTGAGTATCTTTTCTAAGGCCTTCATGATTACTCTACCAAGTTCTAGTCTGCAGTGAATAAAATTCAGGTCTTCAAGGCAATGAATGATACTCGCTTTGAAAATGGTGGATATAGGGTCAAGATGGAAACTGGTTGGCTTTCTTCTTCTTCTGGCTTAACATGGAAACTTGCACATAAACAGTTTGCAGTCTGTTTCACAGTCACCACCTGGTTATATTATTAAACAACTCCACTTGATTTTAGCAATAATGTAGTCAATTTGATTTCCATGTATTCCATCTAAAGATGCCCACATAGAAATAATTGGATTGGCTGTCCCAAAGGTGCTTTTTCAAGAGGTAACTGGACTTTCTTGTTTTTCGGTGAAGATGAAGAGCTGAAGAAGCTTCTTGAATAAGAAGTAAAATGTCTTCGAAGAAGAAAAACAACAACAAAAAAACAAGATTTAAGTCCAGTTGCTTCTTGAAAAAACATCTTTTGGACAACTATGATCTGGATGATTTAGAATCTCCATAGACAATTGGATTGGCAGAAATAAGACATTCTCCTGTTTCATTTTGGTTTCTTAAGACATATAGTCCAACTACATTTTCTTCCTTAATATTTCCAGTTTTGGCATTCCAGTCTCTTATCACAAGCAGCACGTATAAATTAAACTTGACCATTAAATTCTGCTTCTGCATCAGTTGTTGGAGGACACATTAGGACACATGTCAAACTAAAAATCTCACTGATGTTAACTGTCCACAAGGTCTAACTGATATATTTGATTGCAGACAAGTACTATTCTTATATACCTTTTCTAACTATAAAAGCATTTTTCCAACCTTGGTTTTCATGTCTTGAGTAGTAAACAGCGTGATTCTCTGACTCAAAATGTGGAATTCCAGTCTATCTCCATTCGCTGTTGTCCATGATGTCATTTTGTAATAGTTTGACTTTTTCCACTGTTTTTGAGCTTTCTCATGTTCTCACGCTTCATGTCCCCACTATAATTCTGTCTCTGCAGCTTTGAATTTTTTTTTCCTGTTACAAAATCAGCAACTAGACTTCTTTAATCTAGCCACGTCATAAACATAATTAGTACTCTTCAGGTTTTTTTCTTAGTAGTAAGAAAAACAACAGTAAGTTGATGGCCCAGCCTGAATAGCCATCACCCAGCATTATATTGTAGATCATTTTACATTTTTATCCATGCTTTTTTCTTGGATTATCATTGCTTTCTCCTGTGCAGTATGAAATAATGCTTTCGCCATTGTCATAAGAGTGATCATCTGCCTCCAACATCTTTGCATAGCGCTATAGGTACCTGCTTTCTTTAGCTGGACAGCTGTGATTCATTCATGCCTTGAGTAATACTTCAGAGAATATATATTCTTGCAATTCTTTGCTCATTCCATCCCAGAGATATTTCCCATCGCCATGGTGAGGCACCACAGCAGGATGTGGGCATTTCCGTGACTAATCATAAAGCTCAACAGTTTATTAGCTAACTAGACGGTATGTGGCAAATCTGGAGGACTTCTCACAACAATTTATTTAGGACTGAAATGCAGCAGTGAGAATTTGTACAAATAGTGTGCTTCAATCTTATCTCTAGAGATCATTTTTTTGATCACTGTCTGATTTCCTGACTTCTTGCTCACCCACTAGAAATGCCACTTGGAGAAAGTGATGTTGCTGAATAGTAAGTCTGGGAAAAAGTTAAAGAAGAACCATTGTACACAGATAGTACTATTCCAATTAAATAGATAACCCACAGTAAAAGAGACTGCAGTCATTTTTCCCTGTGATCTTGGTCTTTAGTGAAGGTCTAAATGTGACTTGGCAAGAGCTATCCAGCTGACAAAGGGCCTCTCCTGGAGACCTCTGTGAAAAGCATATTGACATGCTTGGCTGGGCATCTCCACTTCCACTTAAATTAAATATGCTGTTTATAATCAAGGATAGTGTTTGGAAGATGGATTCTTCCAACTAGAGATGAGAGATTAGAAAATGGTTTCTAAACCCAACCTGTTCATTCTTAAATCCATCACTAAGTGACACAACAGTCTTTGCGATCTTGTTCCACTCTCTGGCCTGCTCTTCAACATTCTGGGATACTCTGGGACTACTCACCTCTCCCATGGTTGGGTTATCTGCTTTGAAGGCATTCAGCTTCACCAACACTGCATCGGCCAATAGGCAACAGTCTTCAGAACCACTGCAACCACAAACACATAGTTATTTAGTAACAGTGCTTCTGGCATTCTGGAAGGGAGACCAATGCCTGGACAAAGTAAAGACTGTCTTGCCTCTTGTATTTCTTGGCCCATTTGCTTATATACATATGGCGTAAGAAACTTCGCTTTCAATCCCTGGCAACAGAGATAAATTGATGAAACAATGTCCCGTACATGATTAAAGCTACAGATGAACTGGTCTGGCAGCAGACATTCATTAGAAGCAGTAGGCCAGTCCCTGTCTGCATCAAGTGAAAGTAGCAGGATGCTTCATTGCATAATGGATAGATGTGACCGCACCCCAATATGCTCCACAACTGCACTCCAATGTTGCCAAGTATTACACCCCAATTTGTCCTCATTCTCTTTATTTGGTTTTAAACAGAGCATCAGTAGAATATCAGTTTTCCCCTCCCTCTTCCCTTTGTACTAACTTCCTGTAGCGAATTGAGGGGTATTCCTTGAGGGTGTCACACAGTGTAGCAATCTGCTCTGCCATCTTCTCTAAGTGGTTGCTTTTATCTTCCCTGCAGTAGGGGCTAAAGAGATGATGGAAACTTTGAGCGCTGTCCAACGTGTACACCTAAAGAGAAGGAGGAGAGAAGAAATGGGGGAGGGAAATGGGAGTGGTTATAATTAGTGATCTTTGAGAAAGGGCAGTGTAAACTCAATACAGTGTTCTTCTGGTAACACTTTTTCTCAACAATAGTTTCCGCAATAGTCCCAGTTCCTTAAAAAATAGTCTGACACCAAAGCAGATTTATGGGAGTGGGGTGGGGTTTGACAGTTGCTTCTCCAGAAACAACTATCCTGAATTGACCCTGTCCTGTATTTGTCAAGACACTATGACCTTAGATGTCACACCTCTTGTTCTAGTTAGCTGGTAGCAGGTGCGGACGGCTGAGGAGAGCGAGGACTCAGATGAGGGGCCAGGACCATAAGGGAGTGACTGCTGCGTTCAGAGATTGTGGGGGCTGGCAGCGCAAATGAGAGGTCCCGAGGAGCTTGTGCCAAGTGCGCATGCACGCAGGGTTGCTCACAAGAAAGAGCAGCTGTAGCAGCACAGCCGACTCGGGAGTAAGGCTGCAAGGTAACGGCCCCTCCTTCAAGAAGATAAAAGTCAGTTCTGAAGAGAACCTTCTGTGAAGGCTTGTGAACATTGCAGTATCTTAAGTTGGTATTTGAAGACTCTTGTGTTGTAAAATATTTCTTATCTGTTATTCTTGGCAGCCTCGCATGATTTTGGTGAGGCTTGTGTTTATCAAAATTAATTAGTTTGCAGCAGCCTTTTAACTGGGGATTCGTAAGAAACATTAAAAGGTTTCTGTTCCCTTTGGTTCATGTTTGTTTTATTAGAAAAGGGTTTGGGTCAGAACACCTCTTGACAAAGTTTCCTCATTCAGAACTTCATGCCATCGTATTAGGAACAGAATTAATGGTTATTCTCTGGATGTACAACACTTCATTAAATGCTGGCAGTTTCTTGGCTCTGAGAACTTTGTAATTAACATTGTGTATTCTGCTTCATCTAATCTGAGAAGAATCTTGAATGAAAGTTTTAAGGACTTTCTTGCTTGATGTCTTAATCAAAATGCTGAGTGGGCGCAGGGCAATTTGATAGAAAATGATAGGAAAAATGATACAAGTTTTAAAATATTTTTTCATTTCACCTTTATTATTTTTAGAAATTACTCAAGGTGGTGAAGATATTTCCTCCTATTTTCCACACAATAATAATCCTGTGGGATGAAATGGACTGAGAGTGACAGGTCTAAAGTCACCCAACCAGCTTTTATGTCTAAGGCAGGATTAGAACTCAACAGTTTTCTATTTTCTAATGCAGTTCCTCAGCCATTAGACCAACCTGGCTCTCAAATAGGCAAGTTATAAATTCAATAGCTAATTCATAAGGAAAAAGAAAGAAAATCATCCTCTCTAGTCAAATACATGAGAATAAGCCGCGGGCTATTTGACTTATGATAAAGTGAATGTAATAGACACAACTGATCAAGAAGACTGACCAAAAAAAACCCCAAAACATTCTCAACACTTGGATCAAAAATTGCTCAAATTGGAAACNTTATGATAAAGTGAATGTAATAGACACAACTGATCAAGAAGACTGACCAAAAAAACCCCCAAAACATTCTCAACACTTGGATCAAAAATTGCTCAAATTGGAAACTGGGAAGACTACAGATTTTCTTTTAGAAATCCAAGAGTTACCCAATGGAATTTCATGTAGTATATATAAACATCACATGTGTCCATTGCATTGATGATTCTTGTCACTTACTAAAATGTAGATCAGGGATCTTCAAACTTGACAGCTTAAAGACGTGTGGACTTCAACTCCCAGAATTCCTCCTTCAGTTATGTTAGACATTACAATTCCAAATTCTCATCACTAACGATGCTGATGACAGTTGGAATCCAAAACAATTAGAAGGACCAGGATGTCTATATGTAATCTCCTTAATTGCACAGGCTCCATCCTCAAATTCTAAAGGTTTCCCCTAAGCAGTCATGTCCGACTCTAGGGGGCAATGCTCATCTCCATTTCTTAGCAGAGGGAGCCAGTGTTGTCTGAAGATGGTTCCATGGTCATATGGCCAACATGACAACACACCGCAGAGCATGCGGCAAAAATGAAACGGTTATGGTTACCTTCCCAGAGAAGTGGTATCTATTTATCTATTTGTGTTTTCATGCTTTCGAACTGCTAAGTGGGCAGGAGCTGTGGCAAGTAGAAGAGCTTGACCTGTCACACAATGTTCAGGTCTTTAACCCAGGCTGTCAGCTTTCCAGCTGACAAGCTTGGCTTCTTAACCACTGAGCCATTGTGCTACACACACATCCCCCTTTAAGTTCTACAGACCCTTAAAATAACACGATATAGTCATTTTTATTAAATGTGAAATCTCTCAAAGTGTTAATTCGTGTATCCTTACAACCTTGAGCCTATAGTGAAAATTAGAGGTCCCTGCTCTGTTCCCTTTTTTATCTCACCTGTGATTCATAGGGAAGGAAGGCAACATTGATCTCCTTGAGTGTCTTGATTGCTTTTGTGATCCGGGACCTGCTAAGCTCATTAAAGAGATCATCTGGGCAGGCTGAAAGACAAGGGTGGGAGTTTATATTCATCATCCTCCATATGTACCATTCATTTTATTGAAAGTTTTTCAATCCCTGAAACACTTACGTACACTTAAAATTTCATCATAAGTGCCTCAGAATAGAAATTTACTTTTGAGCCCTCTTGGTCAGATTCTTCTCTGGGATCTAGCACAATTCATATTCTCAGTGAAATGGGTTCATGAACCACACTAGGACATATTTTTTTTTGCCTGTTTGGATAATGTTAGAATGATGAATCTAGCTATTATGGTGTGTAAAATATGGTTTACCTCTCAAAAGAATTCATTAATGAAATAATTTATTCATCAAATCATGGTTAAACAAACCATGGCTTAATAGGAATTGTACAATTTTGGCCAAAACTGAATGAATTAAATAGATAAAATGCATCAATTTAGTTTCTGTGGATTAGAGAGCCGGCTTGGGGTAGTAGTTAAAGCATCAGGTAGAAACTGGGAGACTGAATTCTAGTCCCGCCTTGAGCACAAACCCAACTGGGTAAACTTGGACCATTCACTTTCTCTCAGACCTAGGATGGAAGGAAGGGCAAACATCTGAAAAACCTCATAAAGAAAACCGCAGGGACTTGTCCAGGCAGCCTCTGACCATTGGACATGGAAGAAATGGAAGAAAAAAAAAACTTCCTAGGACCAGCAGCCATACAGTTCTGCTATTGTATCTCAAGCAATTGCATAAAAGCCATTTGATTCATAGCAAGAATATATTACAAGGCAACACCTAGATTCAGTTGCTTTTGCCTCCTAGAATATTCTTCACTAACCCAGCTCCCAACAAATATTATATCCCAGGATCCCCTAATCTAAAACACATCAAGTTAGTCCTACACATCTTATTTCTCTGAGAACATTCCTTGAACTTACTGTCTGTGAAGAAGACGTGGGCAGCCTTGTATGTGAATGTGGGAGTGCTTTTAAAGTCATTTATCAGAGCACGGACAGACTGCAAATGGAGAACAGGCTGTTAGCAGCAGTTGTAAAAATCCTAAACATTTTCTACTAACTCCCACATCTTGACCCTCCAGTTATACCAACCAGCTTAATCATAGTGATCTCTGGGTGAATAATATTCCCCCTGAGGCTTCAGGAAAATTGAAAGTTTTTTCCTTCCCAAGGAATTGGCAGAAAGCTCTAATTACTAGGCTTGGTATCTGCAGAAATTTCACAGGATCTATCTTTAAGGAGGCATTTATCAATGTATTAACTGTCCAAACAGGCAATGGACTTACCGTCTCAATGGGGCTGATCAGATAGATGGCTTCCAGACTGGGAAGGGGCTCTCGGCGCTTATTTATATCTTCAATAACTGAAGAAAGTAAAATGTGTGTTAGATGTTTGGATGGAAGGACAAAGAACTGGGCAACAATTCCTAGGGCACAGAAGGAGGAAAAACAATAGTAAAAGGATTATAGGTATAATATATATATATATATATATAATATATATTATATATAATACTATATGAATTATATGTATATATATATGTTACATATGATGCTATATATATGATACTTACATGTGTTGCTGTTCAGCTTCCTTTCGCCGTATTATCCCAGTCATCTGTAGTGCTTTAAAGTTGTAGCAACGTTATCAGCAGGAATCTCATCTGCCAGAAGCCTGATGATGTAGATGAGGATTCTGCTTAAAACGTTTGCTACAACTTTAAAAAGCACTACAATGACCTGGCGATAATTACCCGAAGGAAGGCTGAACAGCTGCCGCGCGCGCATACACACACACACACACACACACACACACATATATATATATGATTCTGACAGTATCAGAAGAAGCTGACTGCAGACTGATCTTAAAGAAACCAGGGCCCAACGATGCCTGGATGGACACACTGGGTTGGGGAACTGAGTGCAAAGGAATTGTACACAAAGAAAGAAGCCTTTCCCAGCTCTAATGTAAGGCTCTCCCTGACAGGATCAACTACAGACAATATCTTGTGCCACTCACTTGTGATCCCTTCAGCAGATAGATCTGACATCTTAAAGCAGGAGGAAAGAATGCGGGTGCTGAATGATCCATAATGAGGACCTTCCAGGGACAGGAGCAGGGGAAAAATATTACATATAAAGAAACAATTTTTAGAGTTGAGCCAAAGTATAATTAAAGTAAATAGTTAATGTCACAAAAAAGGCCATGGAACAATAAATAGCTACACTCAGTCCCAAGCATTCT
>BHFT01041819.1:0-14430 GCA_004320025.1 Laticauda laticaudata | reverse complement strand
TGGGAATACTCTACCTGACTCTGTGGTTTCTTCCCCAAACCCCAAAAACTTTAACCTTAGACTGTCTACTAGTGACCTCACCCCCTTCCTAAGAGGCCTATTGGTTTTTATTTTTCTAACAAGTATCTATCTCATGTATTCAAAACTATATTAATTTTTTACCTGTATCTTGTAAGCTATTGACAAATCAAATAAATACTAAAAAAAATGATTTCTTTTTCAGAACCCAGCTTTAGGAACCAAAAAGATTTCCACATTTCTTGAATTGAACTTAAATGTGGAAGACTTTCAGGGTGTTGCAGAAGGAGCACATTCAAAGTGATGAAAGAAAAATCGAAAACAACTCATGGAGAATTTGGTGAAGTTTTTTTCCGGAAAGGTAACTTTTGAAAATCCATAATGTTGCACTTGTTACATCATTGAAGTAACTGGTAAATATGATATCTTATTTTAGTGAGAGTTAATTATTCATCTCCTTTCCATAGATTGGGAAAATCATATGAAATTCTGACTAATTTGCTTTCGAGCATTTTCATTTTTTTTAAAAAAAGAATCAAGAATTCAACAGCCATCACAAAATTCAGGATCAAATCTATTAACTTGGAGAACTATGCTTTGTTTACAATATAGAAATGTTTTTAAATGGAAGTGGACACAAAATGTGAGAAGCATAATCATAAAATCTGGTTAGCCATGCTACAGTTTAATGTGTCTGTAATGATTTGATGACGCGTAAACTTCCAACCTCAAGAATCCTATGTCCATGATTGTTCATTTTTCAAAGAGGAAGACAGAAATAATAGTTATACAATGCTTATTGCATTCCTGAATAACACTGGATAATTACTTTATGTATTATTTAATTACAAGAAGGTGCCAAGACTAAAAATTATTTTTAAATAAAATTTGTTGTATCTATTGTATCTGCTGCTCTGGCTAATTGATATATAATTACATATGAACATTCTCATTCATTCATTCTTATTCCATGCCTCCATTCATTCATTCATTCATTCATTCATTCATCCATTCAATTTCAAGAGTTTCCAAACTCAACTGAGTAGTTAAAGATTAATTAGTGATTTAACCATTTGTAAGACTATAAGTAAAACAACTTAAAAACATTAAAACATCCACAAAATAAATAAGTACAAACAGCATCCATTTCCATCTGTTTAATAAATTAATAGTATATATTTGCATGGACTATGTCCTCAGACTGTGCAGCTATATATAAAATGGATGGATGGATGGATGGAAATACACCCAGAAAGGTAGATATGAAGCATTTGAAAAGAGCATTTGTAAAACATATAATTATTATTTATTTCTCTGAATATTCAGTAGTATTGCAGGCTTTAGGCAAATACTTATTGACATTACAAGATTAGTGGTTTTCATATAAGAAAAGGAAAATAACTGTTTACAAGTAGAGTAAATGACTGGAAAACACTTTTTAGTGAAGCAAACAACAAGGAGATGGACACAGTATTCAAAGAGCACTTAGAAGGAACCAAAGTGGGAGAATGGATAAACTATGATTGTTACTGCAAGGCATGAAGATCCAGGAAAAAAAGCTAATAGCTATCATTCTTAAATGATTCCATTCTCAGAAACAAGGCATTCTATTTACTTGAAATAAATGTTTGAGTTTTATGTAATTTCTGTGTGAAAGGGGAATATAAATTATTTCAAGAGTTTTTTGACAAATTTCTATACATTTCTAAGCTATAAATGGTTATGCTGCATTATTTAATCCTGCTGATAGCATAGTCATTTCTATTCATATTTATGACAAAATATTTTAGAAATATAAGACAACTTGATAGATGATATAAAGAAATCTAAATTGTGACCTTTTGTTATATAGGAATCAACTTCACACCAATTATTTGAGTATATATATATTTGTACATATATGTTTGTGTGTGTTTATTCACACACATATGCACAGATTTATGTGTATTTATGTATATTATTAAACACTCAAATCAATTTGAAATGTAATTAAGTATTGTTCATTGAAATCCTAATCATAAATCTTAACAGAAAATTAAATGATTGCCTGCTGTCAATCTGAATGATTTCTAGTAACAGGAAATTCACACCTATTCACCAACATAGATAGAGGGAAAAGAAGGGAAGCCACCAGGTAATTACAAATAATGATCAGGTGATGTTTGCACATAACAGCTGAGCAGAATTCATTTTACAGTGGCAACCAGAATCTCTGCAACTGCTATCACAAATCAATGTACCTGCATAACAACCCATTTACAACTGTGTCACTTTGTAATCCAGTTGCTNCAGTTGCTGATCCCTATTACTGTACTTAAGCAAGAACAATTGTACAAAGTTTTAATCTAAACACAGGAAATAAATTTTACTAAACCTAAATGTTTAGTCAAATGTAAGTAAGAGTTTTTTTTGTGGAAAGCTGACTTTTGCAGAAGGAAAACAAACATAAATGTAATAGACATACCAACTGTATTAATTTGTGTCCTAATTTTAATTTCTCTCATTCTTCATTTTCTTTGTCTTCTTTGCCTTTGTCTTCTTCTTTTTAAACTTTTTTATTTATAAATGTATTTAAGATTTTTTAAAAAAATCCAGTCAGCAATAAATATTGTTTTTTTTCTGATCAAGGAAATCTCTTCTTGTCTTTTCTGGATATTTTATTATAAGATTTAATGGAAGGGAAATGTGAAACATAGATCCTGGCTCCAATTTTTGTTAAATAATTTCAGTATTGCCTTGTTAATCCAGCCTCCTGGATCTATGGGGGAGCTAATTCCACACAAGTTCGTTTATCTGCAGTGTATTATTTGTGCAGTATCTGGAAAAGGTAAAAGACTGAAAACTGCCTCTGTTTCAGGAACGGTAAAAGGGAAACTAGCAAACCAAGGAGCAAAATAGGACTGTTGAAGAGGTAGGAGAAAGTGTGAGAAAAAGACTCAGAGTAACTCTGGTAATTACACCAGGTATAATTGTATGGAAGAGTTACTGTGGTAGGCTTTAATTTTAAAATCAAGCTGGAGGAGACTGGCAGAGTTGGGAAATAAGAACCATTTGGATTTCTTGAAATATTTTTATTGCTAGAAATATCTCTATTTCTATCACTAGAGAATCTTGAAAGTATTCCTCCTCTATAATTTACAAAAGTTACAGTAAATAATTTGTAGAGGATTTTAAGCATGCAGGATGTAAAGTTGAAGGCAGAGATCCATGGAGATTGCCTTGAAGGAAATATTCAGGAGAAATATTTGGGGTCAAACAAATATTTGGGGTCAAACAACATTCCTTAGCCCTGTGCTGGTAAAGAGCACAGTATTGGAAGCGGTTTAGGCTGGTTTAATGAGATAAGAGGGAGAGAAGATAAACAAAAGTAGAATGGCAAGATTCTGTTATTATCACCTACCTCAATTATAGTATAATATATAGTATTATAGTATAATTATAGTCTTTCTATGGAGCTAGTCTCTTGTTCTGGTCTAATTTTAGGGTTGTCACAAACCTTCTTTTCCAAAACCACTCAGGGTACTCCCACCATGGCTTTATCTTCTGCTTTGAGATAGTCTCTGCTTCTGCTAAAATATGTTTGGAGAGATACTTCTTCCAAAGTCTGTGTGGAGAAAGATAGAGTTCCAATAAGGTATGTTGTCTTTCAAGGAACCAAAAGATCAAAATGCAAAAAGCAATATAATTTCAAAAGCGCCAGACTCATCACTGGAGGTGGTTGACAGGCAGGATGGGCTTCAAAAATTTTAGCAAGAGGTTCTGTGCTTAGTAGTTGGGTGGGAGTTGCCATGGTGGGCATAGCCTAGTCAGCATCCTGTACCACAGCTTTCTTTGAGCCTCCAGGAGGGCAAAAATGGCCTCCCTGGCTCCAGAGGCTCTCTGGAAGCCAGAAACAGGCACATTTCTGGCCTTCTTGAACTTCCAGGAGGCCTATTTTTTGTCCTCCCAAGCCTCTGCATGTGCCCTGCTCTGTGGTGATTCCTGGGAGGGGAGGGGTGGGGGGGTGGGCCCATCTAGGAATGGGATTTGGGGGTTCTCCAAACTGCACAGAATCTTAGCTAGGTATTCCTGAACCCCTGTGAACCCCCTGCAGCCCACCCCTGTTGATAGGTAAGAGGACCTCATCCCCATGGAGTCCATCTCTTCCATTTTTAATTTGCATAGTTTCAATATTTTAATTATTTTTCTGTTTGCTTTATAACTTCTATAAACTTTCCAAAGTCACTTTATAGAAGGAGATGGGCAGCATAAAAATTTAATAAATAAATAAATTGAAGTAATTGCACCAATTAAAGAGAAGAATGAGAGAAATATGCCTGGGGGCAACTTGCTGCTGAACAACTTGCTACAGCCATTTTACCACAGGACAGCTTGCTGCAGGACAAGAGTGATAATAATATCAAAGAAATGGTGGAATAGAATAATTAAAGAAAGGATACAAAAGGATGAACAGAATGAAATGTGGATGGCAAATTTTATTTATTTATTTATTTTAAATAATTAGATAGAATTGTTTCCTTGTCCCACAGCAGGTTGTCCCGCAGCAAGTTGGCCATGGTGAGTTGGCCTCATCAAGTTGGCTTTGGCAAGTTTTCCTATTCTTGCCTAAAGATACAGCCACATTCTACAAGCAGCACCCCCACACTGTTCTACGCATTGCTACTGCTTTAATATCAATGGCAAATTCCATACGCATGTCCAAGATGGCAAGATACAATTAAAAATGGACATGAAAATCATCCAGTTGGAACCAGTTGCTGTGTTTGATTGTGTGTAACATGGCATTCAATCATTCTCCCTTCACACACACACATACACACACACACACTCACACACACACATCCAAAAAATCAGCAGTGCACCTTTGGGGAAAATCTAAGATTTGTAAGGTTTTCCAAATGCTAGTAAGAGCTCCTTGACTTACAACCACAACTGAGCCCAAAATTAATGTTGCTAAGCAAGGCAGTAAGTTTTTCCCCATTTTACCCCCTTTCTTGTCACAATTGTTAAATGAATCTGGCTTCCCCATTGACTTTGCTTGTCAGAAAGCTGTAAAAGGTGATCATATGACCCAATACACTGCAAACATTCCAGTAGCCAAGTATTCAAATTTTGATCACATGACCATGGGAAGGTTATAATTGTCATAAGTGTAAAAAACAGTTACAATTCACATTTTCAATGCAAGCAGTCACCAAGGATTATCTACCATTTCATTTCATCTTAATTTTCCCAAAGTAAAGCTGTAATTCTTTTGTTCCTCTCGACTTATAGCTGTTAATCATTAACCTCTACAAAGAAGATATTTGCAGCTATAAAAGTCAAGCATAATTGCAAGCATGGCAATTTTCTTTGTTCTGTTCCACTCGATCCTTCTTCTAACAGTTCTTACTAATAGAAAGACAGACTGGTGCTAACATTAATCTTAAAAACAAGATGCACAAAGTATTTCTGACCAAAAGATTCTTCTGTTGTCCCAATTTCAGCTCCAATTGATCTAAACATCTAATCATTCCAATGACATGACCACACCCCCAATCATCTGATTATTTATTATCCCTAAATGTACAAAGAAAACTCTTTTAAGATATGTTGAGTGTTTTTGACTGACTTTGCTCTGAATTAGGACTTCTTCTACCTCTCTTTCTGAATGAATGGGGCTCTTTGCTCACCATGTACATTGTAATACCTTTCAAAAGTTAATCACTTAGCTTTTTGTTTCATTCTGTTCTTCACAACGTGCCCTGTCATGCTTCTCAGGCAGGTGTCCTTAAACCTTTCTCCAAGGCTATTTCAGCACCATGGCTGGCAATCCCCTGTTCTGCCTCTAAAGCTAGTGCTCAGCTAGTTCACTTTCATTTGAAATGTGTACCTTACTAACAACTTCTCTTTCTTGTAACTATGGGAGAGTGATTCCAAATTGAGTTGGGATAGCATCAGCTGGAATGCTGCCCAACTTGAGGTTCACAAAGTTCAAAGAACTGTGCCACACACAAAGTAGTTGGATATGAGATGGGTGGCAAATAAAATAAATAAATAAATAAACAAACAAACAAACAAACAAATAAATAAATTTTGAAATCTTGCAACTGGACATCTATGAAATCTACCCTTCAGTAGCTTTCTTACCTGGTTTTCCCTGCATGACCTTTCCTTCAGTGATATTCTACTCATGGCTCCCTTAGTGTTGCCTAAAACGATCACAGCTGAGATACCAAAGGAAGAATACATAGTGAAGATGGAAGGATGTTTAAAATTAAGCAAGGTTTATTAAATCTACAGCAGTGGGTCCCCAACTACTGAGCCATGGTTGCAACCAGGCCATGGAAATGGGTGAGCATGTGTGCATGCACACGCATACCCCCTTATGTGAGAAGTGGGAGATCATGTGCACTCATGCTCCACCATGTGCATACCACTCAAGCAAATGGAGATGCACATGCAGGCTTGCTGGCTGCTCACAAGGAACCATCCTCTCCTAACCCCAGCCATTCCACAAAGCCAGAAAGGTTTGGGAACTCTAGTCTAGAGTGATCACCCCACAATCTTCCACAATGAAAACAACTAGTGGCAAGGAAAGTATGTCATGGCACACTACTCACTGAGCATCTTCAATCTATTTGTCAAGCCCTCCCCTTCCTCCATATACCTCCCAGTAGCTTAGTTTGTTTTGGGGTAAGCAATTCGGGAAATAGATGTATAGTTTAGGCATCAGCAATGGAAATTTACAGTATAAATTAGAGAGAATTAGCTTCATTGTTAAGAGTCTAACAGGTGTTGGGTGCCTCTTGAAGGCAACTGCAGGAAACTAGTATTTAAGTGAAATCAAAGTGGGGAGTTTGCTATTTCACCGCTTGTAAAAAGCAAAGAAGTAGCTTGCCATTTTGGGAAACAACTAAGAAGAATTAACTTGTTCAGTGAGTCTTTCTTTCTGCTGTTTATTAATCATTTTCATTTCTTTTGCAAGCAATAGATAATGTGTGAGCTGTATCTTTGAAATAGTAAAATCTGGAGAAGCAATTCTTGTCTGCATATTTGTACCAGTGGTGGAATTCAAAATTTTTTTACTACTGGATCTGTGGGCGTGGCTTATTTGGTGGGCGTGGTTGTGGTCATGTGACTGGGTGGGCATGGCTTGGTGGTCATGTGACTGGGTAGGCATGGCCAACTCAATGTCACTCACATCAAGGGGTGCCTCACCTGGCCTGGCCCCTCCCCTCCCCAGCCATTCTTGTCACCCAGCCTCAACCTTATCAAAGAGTTCTGTAAAAATGTTGTTCACTTTTTTGACTTTATTATTTGCAAACTATATGATGTATTTTTCATGGACACTGAAAGGACGGAATGGCTAACATGCTTTTCTCAAGAGTGTGATGGGCAACAGGCTTTTAAGGGGCTGCCACAAAGAAAGGGGGACAATGTATTTTCCAAAGACAGCAGAATGCAAACTGAAGCAATGGATGGAAACTGACAGAGAGAGCAACCTAAACTAAGGAGAAACTTCCTGAAAGTGAGACACGTTAATCAGTGGAACTGCCTGTCTCTAGAAGTTCTGGTGCTCCCCGCTGCTCACTCACTGGAAGTTTTTAAGAAAAGACTAGACAGCCATTTCTCTGAATGGTATAGGATTCACCCAAATATTACTTTGAAATACTTCAAAGTATTACTTCTGACATCTTTCCCAATTTCTACTCAGAGTTTTTTTGGGCATCCTCATGTTTCTTCCTGAGCTGGGGGTTGGACTAGAAGACCCAAGGTCCCTTTCACTCTTGTTTAACACATGTGTTTTATGCTCCTGGACTATTGACATTGAATGCATGGAAACCCCTGAAAATTGTGATGCCCTGGACAAAAGAAACGGCAGAAAATCACTCTGTAGGACAGTGTAGGACAGTGGAAAATTTTAACACACGAAAATAATGGAACAAATTAAAAATAATAGCTAGTTTTAATTTTCTCTCTCTCCTATTTTTTCTTTCATCTCTACTTTCTCTCTCTCCTCTCTCTCTCTCTCTCTCTCTCTCTCTTCTCTCTCTCTCTCTCTCTCACACACACACACACACACACACATCACACACCGACACACACACCACGACACCACACAGAGCACTTAACAGACAAGCATTTTGGATACAGCTCTTCAAATTTCTCCAAGGCTTTGAGTGGTGTCTTTTACGTTGCAAAAGTGCTCCAAGGCTCGTTTCACACCCACCCCGCTCTGTCAGACTGCACTCTTTCTCACTCCGGAACTTGACTCACCATGGGGAAAATGATCCTTGCAATGCCTATGCCTTTCTTCTTTTCCCCGGAGAAAGGGACTTGATGAATGGAAAGCTAGGAGAGTGATCGAAGTGTGACTCCAGGCGACCAGGCGGAACTGGTTGGGTGCGTGGCCATCACAGGATTGCCACCAGTTCAGAGACCTGCCAATAACCACTACGGTTTTGCCCGAAAGGTGGAACGTCGATAGCACCTGCTGATTTGTACTATGACTATACACAGGCACTTCAAAGATGTTTCTGGCATGATTTACAGCAGACATTTAAACAGTTAAAGCCAGCTGTTATTCCTTGGAAGGTGCTTTAAAGGCCCATTCACACTGAACAACAGATTGCAAAGAGGATGTAACGGATAAAAAGCTTGCATCCATTGGAACACGGGATGCATCCCGTTGTGTACTCACTGCATACATGTTTCATCCGCTCTATCCGTAAAACATCCGTCTATTGCTATTTTCATCACTCACAAAAGTTTTGACGCTGCACAAAACTTTTTGAGCGGGATGAACTTTCCGTCACGTACAATCTACATTCCAACGACACATACGGGCAACAAAAGTTCTACGTCCCATTGTTTTCATTACACGTCCGTGTATCCTCCTCAGCATCCTCTGCATCCGTGCCCCTCACATCTGCTGCAGCTGAAAATCGAAAGCGAAAGGTATGCGGAATGTCCGCACAGCGTTCGTAGACAGACAAGAAAGGATGAAAGCGGATGCCAGCTCAGATCATAAGCATTAAAATGGAAAATGTTTGCATATGGACATATGCTCGGATATTTAAGATGTCTGGAGGATGTCCAAGAGTATGTGAAAGGACCCTAGCGGCAAACTGACATTTCCTATAAAAGGGGAGGAAATACCTGGATATCAAGATCAGCCACCAGCCCTGGTGTGCAAGACTCTTCATGCCTTGCTCTGCTCTTCCACATCATCCATGATCTCCACAATGGATCATCACACACCTCTTTTGGTAGCCGCCATCCTTCCACACCGCACAAAGCCTCTTCAGACGTTTTCACCTTTTTACAAGGAGAAGAGATGTCCAAGAGCTGTCTTGGGTCTGAAGATGGATCAGGAGAAGAGTGGAGATTGGACTCTATGACGCAGCTGATTGTGGAGCTGAAGGAATGAAGACCACATGCATCCAGCACTCTCATGAGATGCCACCAGCCATGTTTGACGAAATTGTGGAGCGTCTGAGACCCAGTTGACCAAGGTAAACACCAAAGTTCCATCCAGCCTGGACCCTGGACTGAAGGTGGCACTGACATCTGCGCCCCACTGGCCTCTGGGACCACGTACAAGCAAACATGCAGTATGCTGGAGAGTGCCACCAACACCCTAAGCATTGTGGTCAGAGAAGTTTGGTGCAGGCCATCATCGAAGATATATGTGGAGGAGCTCCTCCAGTGCCCCACCACTGAAGAAGGCTGGAGGAAAGTTGCAGAGCGTTGGCAATCAGAGGTGGGGACCGGGGGAACTTTCCCACACCGTTGGAGCCATAGATGGCAAGCACGTGGCTGCAAAGCTCCAGCCAACTCGGGTTCCCTTATCACAACTACAAGGCGCTTATTCAGCACTCATCCTCTTTGCATGGTCGATGCTGCATACAAGTTCATGTACCCAAGCATGCGCTTCTCAGGCAACGGGTCAGCTTCAATGCCCAGAATATAGAACGCCAGCACCTCAAGGGTGGGCCTGGAACGTAACCTCATCATGGTTTCCCAGATCCAGTCGCGACCCAAAGATCCAGATGTGCCTACTTCGATCATGGGGATGACGCTTTCTCCCCTCAAAAACCTACCTATGAAACCCTACACTTCCAGATACCTCAACCCGTGAAGAGAGGATCTTCAACTACAGGACTGTCCAGGGCAAGGCGTGGTGGAGGTGCCTTTGGCATCCTGGCAACAGTTTCCAGGTAACTGTCTCACCACCATGCAGCCATCACCCACATACCGTGAGGAGCATCATAGGAAGCTTGCTGCATCCTGCACATCTCATGCGCACCCACTACCCAGTGTTGCAGAACCAGGCTTGTGGACCGTCAACAAGGGAAATGGGGACATGGAGTCTGTGTGAATGGAGGCAAGGACTAAACTGATAGATACTGTGGATGCAAAGGCCCCAACAGAGTTCATGGTGGAGGGAAGAAGCAGCGCAACCTCGAAACACTGGTGCAACTCCCAGCTGGAGCAGTGGAGTGGCAAGACAGGAGGTAGACTGCTTAATGGATGCTTCTTCAGCCTTATTAATAAGAAACTGTATGCTTTATAAAAAGCAACAATGGACCCAAGTGAAGTGTCTTTTAAGCAAGATAAGGTGAACAGGTAACAACTCAGTCTCTGGCATTCCTCAAAGACCTGGGATGTGAGCCCAACCATGATGACAGATGTTCTGAGGAAGGCTTGGCTGTGGGTGGCAGGAAGGAGGAGTGTAGTGGGGCTGTCTGGTCTGCGAGCTTGGTCAGCTGAGCATCTGTGGAATCTGTGGTGTCCGAGGAACTGGGGTGTGGACTGGGGGCTGCCCTCTGCTTGTGGGAAGTCCTGGAGTGGTAGGCTTGGAGGCGAGGGGCTGCTGAAAAATTTTCGTGTAAGCTGTGAACATCGACTGGGGGGATTTCTGGAGATGCATACTGGAGTAGGTAGCAGCAGGTTCAGCTTGGCCTGGAGGGTGGTGCAGAAGAGCTGTGACTCTCCTTCATTGCTCTGGTACTTCGGCCCTACGGCATGTCCAATGAGGGTGCTGGCTCTGTACATGATGACGGGCTTGCGCTTTGAGGAATGGTTATGTCGAAGCTGGACCAGCTGGGAGAGGAGATCGTGCTGGAATTTATTGTGTCCCTGATCTCCAAGAGGCAGTGTGGCTCTGTCCTCTAAATCTGCCTCTCTGGTCTGTTTCTGTGGAGTGAGCTGGGTGTGGTGTGGTTGGGTCTCTGGCGCTGGGCTTCTTCTTGCTCCATCTGAGAACAGGGGATCCTCCGTGTCCTCTGGCATGGGGAGTGCAGCTGTCAGGGGGGTCTCTGTCATGGGGCCTCCAAGACACCTGCCTGGACACTTTAGTGTCTCTGGTGGAAGAGGAGTGGCTCTCGTGGCTGTCTGAGGGAGAGGGTTGCAAGAGGGGCTGCTACCATCAGTGGAGGAATCTCACCTCCAGGAAGTTGCACCTGGCATGACATCGGTCTCCCGGGTAGTGAGCTTGACAGCGGCTGCCCGGATTTCTCAGTGCAGGCTTGCCAAGCCAGGTGCTGCAATATGCTCCACCACCCCAGGAGACATCTGAGTATATGCCAGGCTCTTCACACTTCTGTTCACGCTGACTGCTTCGGTTGGTGTCGGATGACCTGTGGCCTTCCTCCAAGGTAGTCGTTGTCCTCGGCATTCCGCACCTCCTCCTCATGGTCTTTTGAAATGGGGTATCTGTTTCTCTCCCTTTCCTTCCTTGCCTCTTCCTTCCTCTGGCAGGGCTTCAGGCTTCCAAGCTTTGAGAGGCCTTGGGGCTGGTCACCAAGGCACATCAGCAGGAGAAGCCAGCACAGCAGGAGCAGCACCAGCAATCACCAGCAGGAGAAGCACCAAGCAGCAGCAACACCAGGAGCAGCAGAAGCAGCCGCAGCTTCAGAGTCAGCGCCAGGGGCGTGGGCATGAGTGGTGTCTGTTCCTTCGTCGACCAGGGCGGGCAGGATAGGCACAGGCTTCCTCTTCTGGTCTCAGTGTGGTTCTCTCAAGAGTGGTCTTCTGGCCAGCAGGTCTTCCTCTGAATGTGAACCTGCTGCTTGCAAGCCGCTGCATCCTTTTAATATCCACGGAGCTTACAAATTCATCCTCCCCACATGCACATGAATGCTTTTGACTTCCACTACGCATCCCTATGGCATCTATAAGGCCATCCGTGATGCATCGTTTGTTCATCTGCTATGCATCCGCGGACGCATTCTGTTCCTTCTCGCTGATGCAGTCCGGCTCTCTTTCTCTCCTGGAGAAGCCTGCCAGGATGTATGTTAATCCGCTTCCCATGCTACTTTTCATCCGCTAGGCCTCCTACAAACATCCCTTCCTATCCCCGCTACATGTCCTTCCCCCGTCTGTTCCTTCTCCGTTGTTTTCCACTGCTGTTATGCAAAATTTGGGGCTCACTTTTGAGAGCAGATTACAACCGGATGGAAATTTTGCTCGTCCCGTGTCGCTTTACATACCGGTTTTGTGCATCCGTCGGCCGTTGTGACCAGCCTTTGAAGACTGTATCTGATTCAAGCTGCCTGTATCCATGGCATGTACAGTAGACATTTCTACTTCTTCCAAATATTTAGCAAAGCCTCAATTTGCACATTATAAAAATAGCCGCTTTTGTTCATTATATTTGTGACCTATATAGATGCTTTTAATTGACTGTTTGTAAAGCTATTTCATTAAATTTCCAGTGTTTTCATTAACTTAGATTCCATCCTTATATTCTCTAGGGCTAGATTCAGCATTTTAAAGTTTTGATCCACAGAGAAGTGTTCATTGTTACAATATTCTGATAGCATCTATAACTGCCACCTCATTTTTTCATACAGCCTCAAAATTCCACTTATAATACCAATGGCTTTATTCTTTTATTTCAAGTGCATTAAATATAATTGAAGTGAAATTAATTGAATACAATAAGGTTTTCTCATCAAGTGCTCTGGATAAACCTGCAATAAAAAATGTTGCCTCAAGAAAAAGTCTTAAGAGCCCTAAAATCATTAAAAAAAAATGTACTTTGGGGAGCCAGTAATAATACCAGTCAGCTGGTATTATCCTGACCAGCTTATTTCTATATTTCATTTTTAATATTTTTATTACGTTTTGAGATTTCCTCCCCAAGTTTCTCAAATATCAGTTAAATGTCAGGGAGACATTTTAATAGTATTCCCTTTGGGGGAATTAACAGATAGAAATATCAGATATTGTCCATTTTAGCTTAAAGGTCTAGATAACCTCATCATTATGTAGCTCATGTAGCAGTTTAAAAATATGAGAGAAAGATGTAGGTCTGATGCACCTAAGTATAATAGCCATCAGAAGCCTTCCAGCTCCCTCTGTATCCTTTGCTTTCTGCAGAATAGAACTGTATGATTGGGACCATATGGTTACGTCTGCAGTACCACCTTAAGGGTGTTAGCAATAGCAATTAGTCTTATATACCATTTTATAGTGCTTTACTGCCCTCTCTAAGTGGTTTACAAAGTCAGCATATTTTCCCCAACAATTTGGGTCCTCTTTTTGCCCACCTTGGAAGGACTGAAGTGTGAGTCAATCTTGAGCCTGGTGCGATTTGAACTGCCAAATTGTAGGCAGCTGGCTGCAGAGGTAACTTGCAGTACTGCACTCTAACCACTGCGCCACAGAGGCTCCTTAAGTTATGCCCCCTTCTTAAGTAATTGCTGGACCCAACGATCCTGGACAATTCTTATTTAGTCTCCAATCTTTTTTGGGTGGGANCCTTAAGTTATGCCCCCTTCTTAAGTAATTGCTGGACCCAACGATCCTGGACAATTCTTATTTAGTCTCCAATCTTTTTTGGGTGGGATGGGGAAAGTTAGCGTTCTGTATGGTGACAAACTGATTGCCCTTAATGTGATGAGCCAGGTTGGGGTTGGGTCTTAATTCTGATACTGTTTCAGAGGTGGTATTCAGGAAGTTCTGACCAGCTCTGGAGAATCAGTAGCAGAAATTTTGAGTAGTTTGGAGAACAGCAAATAACACCTCTGTCTGACCCTGGCCCCATCTATTCTCTGCCTCTTGAATTCCACCTGATTGGCTGGGTCTTCTTTTGTTGTCCTGCACAGGAGAACAGAGCTGGAAAGCAGGTTATTGGGGTGGGATGGGGAATGGGATTTTGTAGTAACCTTCCCTCAGGAGTGGGGAGGGAATGGAGATTTTACAATATCCCTCCCCTGCCATGCCCACAAAGCCATGCCCACAGAACTGGTAGTAAAAATTTTTGAACCCCACCACTGTGCTGTTTCATTTTAATAATCAATAGATTGATGCCAGTATCTCTTTGGACCAGCTTTGGAGGTTAATAGATTTGCAGAGTTGTTAAAAATTGCTCAGCCCGCTGGAAGAAGGCAGAGCCTCCTCGCTAACAGACCATAGATCATG
>BHFT01041818.1:0-37239 GCA_004320025.1 Laticauda laticaudata | reverse complement strand
TGATAACACTGTTCTGCAACTTTCTGCAGCAGACTTCCTTAGTGGTGGGGACAATGGAGGGGCTCCTCCACGTATTTCTTCGATGATGGGCTGCAACACACTTCTTGACGACTTTGCTGATGTGTTGTTGTGTGGCGACACGCTTCGCGGGCAACTGCATTTTTCCTTGTATGTGGTTGCAGAGGCGAGGTGCTGTAAGTAGTCGCACTTTTCAGTGCAGGGTCCAGGTTGGGAATGGAAGTTGGTGATCGCGTTGGTCATACGCGTGAGTCTCAGACGCTCTTACAATTTCGTCAAACATGGCGTGGTGAGCATCCATGAAGTGCTTTGGGATAGCCGAGTGTCTCATTCCTTAGCTCGCACTCCATCAGCTTGTCATGGAGTCCAAACTCGCATTCTTCTCCCGATCCATCCTCGGACGCCACACAGCTCTTGAACGCTCCTTCTTCTGCCTTGTGTAGATAAGGTGAAAGCAGTCTGAACAGGGCTCTTGTTCTGGTTGTTGAATGATCGCGCGCTACCATACAGGTACTGTTTATGATCCATGGTGGAGAACCATTGGATGATGTGGAGAGAGCAAGACCAAGGGTGAACGAGGTCTGTACAGGCCAGGCGCTGCTGGAGCTCATCACTGAGATCCAGGTGGATTTCCTCCCCTTTTATAAGATATCGGTTGTCCGCTAGGTGTCCTCCAATACTCGTAGGCATACTCAGACATGCCTAAATATCCGAGATACATCGCCATATAAAAGACATTCTTGTCCGTTTTATGCTTTATATAGCGAGGTGGATGCCCGCTGTTACATCCTTTCTATTTCCGTGCTACTAACCTGTTGTGTGACGTTCCCGTGCACCCTTTCCTTTCCTCCGTCTTTCCGTGTTTCAGCTGGAGCGGAATGGTGAATGTGGTGAGGATGGCGAGGATGCAGAGGATACACGCGGACGTTTTAACGGGATGATAACGGACATAGAGACATTTGTTGCCGTATATGTCTCGCGGAGTAAACTACGTGTTTGAGGTGGAAGTTCATCTGCTCAAAAGTTTTGGGTGCAGGCTCAAAACTTCTTGAACGGATGAAATCTCAGTGGACGGATGCTCGACGATAGAGCGTATGAAACACGTATGCAATGAGTACACAACGGATGCATCGTGTTTTCCAACGGATGGCAAGCTTTTTTGTCTGTTTTACATCCTCTTCGCATCCGTTGGTGCAGTGGGACATGGGCTTAAGATGTTTCTTCAGAACTGAGAAGTGAAATGTCTTAAAGGAAAAACAAGAAAGTTATCATAGTTATCTGAAAACTATTACCTGGATGATTAAGAATCTCCATAGACATATATTAAAGCCAGTATATTATGATATTTAAACATCTTTAAAGAGGCTGCATCAAATGATCAACATACTGAATGAGTATGCTTCTACTGTGTCTGCTTATACTATATTCAAAAGTGATGGAGGATGTCAATGTTCTTAAGACTATAGTTATGTGGACAAATGAAAAACCTTGGATGTCTCAGAAGCAGTTCTCAAAAAATCTATAATTACATGTCTTAATGATTACTGTCCAGTTGCACTCACTTCTATTATGATGAAGTGTTTTGAGAGATTGGTGAAGGACAATATTGTTTCATAATTTCCCCCTACATTTGATTCATTACGGTTTGCTTATCAGAACCACTCTATGATGAGGCACTTTTTGTCCTTCATCCTAGTTTAGTGTACCTGCAGAATACTTATGAGCGAATGCTGTTTGTTGATTTTAATGTTGGCGCTCTACACAATTATTCCTCAGCATTTAGTGAACAAACTGAGCTATTGGGTTTTAATACTTCTTTATGTACCTGGATCACTTGATTTCCTTATTGATAGCCCCCAGTTTGTGTGAATTGGAAGAAAAGTCTCCAATTCCATCTTCTTGAGTATAGGTTGCCCACAGGGCTGTGCTTGGAGTCCATTACTGTTCACCTGGATGACCCATAATTGCTTTGCCAAGTCTGCTATGAATCATTGTGAAGTATACATATGACATGACATACATGTTCTCTGGGACAACAATGAAGATTCTTATAGGGAGGAGGTGAAGGCTCTTGTGGACTAATGCTATAAAAAACTGTTTTTGAATGTTAACAGAACAAAGGAGATCATTGTTGATTTTATAATGAATTGGCATAGTCATACTTTGTATCAATGCTGGAGCTATGGAGTTGGTCAATATCTGGGGGTATCTGGGGGTACAGAACTAATAATATGACTTGGTTGCTTCATATGTTTAGTGAAATGTGCAAGCCAGCATTTGAATTTCCTGCATTGGATGAGGAGAGCACATCATTTTCTTTTTGTCTTGGCTACTTTTTACAGAGGCACGATTGACTGTTTTAACAAACTGCATCACTGTTAGGTTTGGTGGTAGCAGTCCCTCAGATAGAAGGTCCATACAGAGAGTGGTAAGGACAGCCGAAATTATAGGAAACCCGCTTCCCATGATTCAGGATACTTCTTTTAAGTGCTATATGCTTAGAGCTCAAAGCATTGTTAGAGACCACACCCACTTCATGGTCTGTTACTGTTGCTCCCCTATAGGGGGAGGTTTTGAAGTACCTATAGCAGGACTACTAGATTCTGTAACAGCTTTGTTCCTGATGCCATCCCTCTTCTAAATTCACAGGTTTCTTTTTCTTTTTTTGATCATGTATATATGCATAATGGTTATCTTTTGAGAGCTAAATGCAATGAAATTTCATTTTAATGTATGCTGATTAGTGTACATTTAAAATGACGATACAGTTGTATTCTATTTTATTCTGTTCCATGCCTCTGCCTCAGTTAAATTTACTCATGATGAGTAATTTGCATTTGAGATAAGAGAAAAGAGACTGCTAGGTATACCACTGCATGCTTCTGAAAGAAAGAAGCAGTATATTATGTACTATCAGAAGCTTTGCTATTAATAAATTGTTACTATTTGTGCAGTTCAGTATATAACTTACAAACTTCATATTAATATACTTAAAAATATATGCCTGGAAATGCAGCAAAGTAATGTAGAAAGGCTATCAAAGTGCCTTTCTTTGAGGGTTCGAATTTTCCTGCTGGGAGAGCTCCGGTGCAAGGATACAGAGAACTGCTTGAAAGCTGGATCTTTTTATTTTTCAGGAAAGTGAGAGACAGTATTCCTGCTTTCCTGGGGCTAGCTAGCTTCGAATGGTAAGTTGCTGGTTTTTTATACCTTTTTCCTCCCTTTGTGCATGAATGTTCGTTTAGTGTTTAATGTTTAGATATTAAAATCCTGTCAGAGTTTATTTTTTCACCAGAAGGCAAACTTAGCGAGGCACGGAAAATAACTGCGGGGTGGCTTGATTGTATCTTCGGTTTTTTCCTAATCTCTTTTAGCTTTATAATGCTAATTATATTTGAATAATTNTATTTGATTTCTTTTCCTATGCAAGTTTGTTTTATGGCTGGCCTGATGTTCCCTTTGGGCTTTTCCTGCCTGGGTGATACCACTGTCCTCATGAAGTTCCCTTTCCACAGTAATAAAAACTGATATCATTTCAAAACAAAATCACTTTTATGTAGCTTTTACTGGCAGGAAGGTTCAGTGTGAATCCATAATGTCTTCAGTGGAACAACCAGCTTCCTGATGTTGACTGGGCCTCAGCCACTTCTACTGATTTTCTCTGTATAGTGAGCAGTAGTCAACTTGGGGATTATGCAGACTTGGATACATAACATTTGCTTTACCAAAAATGATTTATATTTTCCTGTGATTTCCATTTTTGATTCTTGTTTTCTCAGGCCTTTATGTAATTAACTAAAAAACTGTAGGAAAAGGAAGTTTGTAAAATCTGAGCTGCAGGGCATTAAGTGTAGCTAAGGATTTTTCCTTCTTTCATTGGTTTTCTTTCTTTTAAAAGAAATTTCCCTTAAAACTTCCTACCATACTGCAAAGATATGGGAGATGGAGAGGGAAAGAGGGAGGGGGAGAGAGGGAGGGACAGAGACAGAGGGAGGGAGGGAGCTCTTTTTGTCCTTTCTGGCACTGGATTATCAAAACAGACTTTTTGACTACTGCTACTGACAGAAGGCTTCTAAAAATATGTTTATTATTTTAATGATAATCACTTCCAATAGCAAATTTGCATTTGATGAGTTGCCTATAATTTTTCCATTCTTGGGTTTTATGTCATTGTATGAAATCAACTTTCAGCAATTTCATGTTCAAATGAGAACCAACAAAATTATATTGGCAAAGTGTATCAAAGCTATATGGATAATGCATGTATTACACATATTATACTGCCAACTATGAAACCATAAAATATTACTGTATTGCCATTGCTGTTTTCATTTAATGTCATTCCTAATACTTAAATTTGTATAAGGAGATCTTCAAAAGATATGCTTCCTCACAAATTAAGATCCTTAAATATTGCACTAGATTCCTTGATCCACACTCATTTGTCATTCTTGTAGCTCTAAAAACTAGTGAATTGTTTGAAAATGTTACAGAAATGCTCCCTGGGGAGACATTGAAACAAATATCTTC
The DNA here is from genome assembly GCA_004320025.1 of Laticauda laticaudata. Taxonomy (NCBI): domain Eukaryota; kingdom Metazoa; phylum Chordata; class Lepidosauria; order Squamata; family Elapidae; genus Laticauda; species Laticauda laticaudata. The sequence continues at coordinate 32,691 of BHFT01041818.1, read as the reverse complement.
AAGGCAGAAAGATAATCCCTCAAATGTGGCCTATGATCTTCCTACTTAATTTCCTTCCCAGGAAGCACTCTCCATTAAAAGCAGTTTGGGAGAAGAAACTGGACAGTGAAATTTACACAAATGCTAACATGGATATGTAAATTATATTTCTCATAATAGGAAAGAGATTCCCCCTTACCAATAACTAAATACCATATTTTGGGGGGTATATGACACACTTCCCCCCCTCAAAATGGGTGGAAATATCTGTGCATCTTATACAGTGAATGTTGCTGAAGTCCCACCTAGCCTCTAGCCCCCACCCTTTGGCCTCTGCCTCCCAGCAATTTGCCTCCTTGCAGCAAACAGCAAACAGCCTGGTCAGCTTCAGCACAGCCTGATTTAGCATGAGCAGCTGATTGTCAGTTGGATCTGCCTCCCAGAATACCAACAATCATCTCTTAAGTCTACAGGGATCACCACCGCCTATCACCACCTCCACACACCCCATTTTTGGCTTCTGCATGCCCCATTTTCAGCCTCTGTGTGCCCCATTTTTGGCCCATTCTGATTCCCACCTGGAACGGATCAAAAATGGGGCATACAGAAGCTGAAAACGGGGCATGCAGAGGCGGCAATAGGTAATTGCAATCCCTGCAGCCTGAAACAGCTGATAGTCAGATGGCCAATCCAACTGACAATTAGCTGCTTGTGCTAATCAGGCTGTGCTGTAGCTGACCAGGCTGTTTGTTGTTTGCTGCAAGGAAGGAAAATGCTGGGAGGCAGAGGCAGATATTTTTTCTTGTTTTCTTCCCCCAAAGCTATGTACGTCTTATACTTTGGAGTGTCTTATAGTCTGAAAAATACATTACCTTATTAAAAATATAGATAACTATATTCTTTATATAAAAAGAAATCAGTAATTAATATTAGCATTGTTATAAAATATATCTTATCACCTGCTTTATGAAGTAGATTAGAATAAGTTTGCAAAGTGCATCATACTAATCAAACAAGAGGCATCATCACTATTCACTAAGTTGTGAGAACCACTCTGATTGCCTCTGACTAATTATTGAAGCATCTGTACTTAGATTTATATAAATGCTCTAAAGATTTTTTTAAAATATAAATCACAGCTGTTTTTTTCCCCCTAAACAGTTAAGTATACTATAATAAACTCATAATAACAAAGTCAAAGAACTGGATGCTAAATATTTCATTCAGATTTGTATAGCAATTGTTGAACAGTCAGATGTATTGAGATTACTTTAAGAAAGGGTTTCAAGATATTCAAGCTTTCCATTACAAAAGCAACACAAAACACACAAATAAGACAACAAACTATTCATTTGGTGTACAGGGTTTATAGCATCTAAGTAACATATAATTATAGACTATAAGAGCATGATGGAGCAGCGTTATAGACTATAAGAGCATGATGGAGCAGCGGTTAGAATGCATTATTGCAAACTAACTCTGCCCACTGCCAGGAGTAAAATAAAGACCCGGATTGTTGGGGGCAATATGCTGATTCTCTAAACCACTTAGTGCCAAAAAGCATGATGAAGTGGTGTAAAAATCTAAGTGCTATACACTTGTATATTTTTAAACAAGTGGGAAAGAGATGTAAAACCAACATAGTTGTTTCTTTTTGCTATGCTATGAGATTTTCTTGAACAACTTTTATTTGCAACCTAATTGTTAAACTTTGCATGATGCAAATAGGTTTTTGCTGCATCCAATCAGTGCCTTGCTTCATATTCAGGATCTTGCAAAAATAAAGACAATTTGCAAAGATCATTTTACTTGTTGCCATGAAAAAGCTTTATAGTCCTAAAGCTGACATATCTTAAAGTAGTCCTTGACTTACAACAGTTCACTCAGTGACCATTCAAAGTTGCCAGGGTCACTGGAAAAAATGACATGAGAATTTTTACATTTGAAACTATTGTAGAATCCCCATTGTCACATGATTAAAATTTAGATGCTTGGTAAATGGCTCATATTTATGGTTGTTGCAGTAATCTGAGAACATAATAATCTTTTGCAACTTTCTGATGAGCAAAGAGCAAAGCCAGTTTCATTTAACAACTGTGTTATTATCTGAACAACTGCAATAACTCACTTAACAACTATGGCAAGAAAGATCATAAAATGGAGCAAAACCCAGTTAACAAATATTTCACTATACAACAAAAACTTGAGCTCAACTGTAGTTGCAAGCTGAGGACTTCCTATAGAGAATAGAATAGAATTCTTTATTGGCCTAGTGTGATTGGACACACAAGGAATTTGTCTTGATGTAAATAGTCTCAGCATACATAAAAGAAAAGATACATTCATTAAGAATCAAGAATCATAACATACAACATTTAATGATAGTCATAGGGTACAATCAGCAATCAAATCATACTAGAAAACAGTCAATATAAATCGTAAGGATACAAGCAACAAAGTTACAGTCCTACAATCACAAGTGGCGAGGCGGAAATGGGTGCCATACACCGCAGCGATCCGACACAGAACAGAAATAGTAATGTAGACTTGTAATAGTTGAACAGTGTTGAGGGAATTATTTTGTTAGTAGAGTGATGCTTTCGGGAAAAAACTGTTCTTGTGTCTATTGTTCTGGGTGCAGTGCTCATAGTGTGTTTTGAGGGAAGGAGTTGAAAACAATTTATGTCCGTGATATGAGGGGTCTATAAATATTTTCACAGCCCTCTTTTTGACTCCGAGCAGTATACAGATCCTTGATTGAAGGCAGTTGGATAGTAATTGTTTTTCTGACAGTCTTATTATCCTCTGAAGTCTATGTCTGTTCCTGTTGGGTTGCAGAACCAACCAGACAGTTATAGAGGCGCAGATGATAGACTCAATAATTCCTCTGGAAAACTTTATCAGCAGCTCCTTGGGCAGTTGAGTTTCTGAATTGGTGCAGAAAGTACTTTTCTTTGTTTGCTTTTTTGATGACTTTTTGATGTTAGTGTCCATTTTAGGTCATGTGATAAGTAGAACCTAAATTTGAAGGTTTCTACTGCTGGTACTGTGTTGTCTAGTATTGTAAGAGGTGGCAATATGGAGGTTTCTTCCAAGTTTACCAACCATTCTACTGTTTTGAGTGTGTTCAGTTCCAGATTGTTCCGGTTACACTGCCAGGCTCTCTGTATGCAGATTCGTCATTGTCTTGAATGAGACCAATCACTGTTATGTCATCACGCAAACTTCAGTATTTAAACAGATGGATCGTTGAGATGCAGTCATTGGTTATAGGGAGAAGAGAAGTGAAGAAAGCACCAGCCTTGAGGGGATGCTGTGCTGATTGTACAGGATTGGATATGATTTTGCCTAGCTTCACTGCTGCTTTCTGTCTTTTAGAAGCTTAGATCACTTACAAGTGTGTTCAGGTCCACTAGTTGGTTTAATTACTTAGAAGAGTGTCTGAATGATGGTATTGATGTTGACTGAAGTCTACAAAGAGGATCCTTGGGTAGGTATTCGGAGATTCAGGTTTGTAGGATGTAGTGCAGAGCCATGTTAACAGCATCATCTGTCAATCTATTTGCTTGGTATGCAAACGTTATCTTTAATAACTTTATATACGGATGCATCGCTTACATACCTTTCTATTTCCGTGCTGCTAACGCTGTGTAGACGTCCGTGTACATTTGTTCCTCCCTCTTTCCGTTTCAGCTGCAGCGGATGGAGTTGACGGGGATGGCCAGGGATGCAGAGAGGATACAGCGGACGTTTAACAGATGATAATGGACATAGACGTTGTTGCCCGTTATGTTGCGGAATGTGCATTGTACGCGGCAGAAAGTTCATCCGTTCACAAAGTTTGTGCAGCTCAAAACTTCTTGCGTGGATGAAATTGCAGTGGACGGATGCTCGACGGACTAGAGCGTATGAAACACGTATGCAGTGAGTACACAACGGATGCATAGCATTTTCCAATGGATGGCAAGCCTTTTTAATGTTTTACATCCTCTTTGCATCGCTAAGTGCAGTGGGACCGGGCTAACAGCAGTCCATGATGGTTTTCAGCTGGGACAGCACAAGCCTTCAAAGATTTTCCATACTACAGATGTTAGAGCAACTGGTCTGTCGTCATTCAGTTCCTTGATGAACATTTCTTTGCACTGGGATGATGGTAGAGTATTGAAGCAGGAAAAACATAGCACATCTCTTGTGATTTATTGAAGATTCGGGTGAGATGGGGGTCCATTGGTCAGCACAGACTCTTAAGCGGAAGGAGTTACCTTGTCTAGCATGGTGCTTTTTTCTGGCTCTTTGTCTGTGAAATAGATCTGCATTTCTTTTTCTGTGATCACCAGAGGTTGTGAACCAGAGGATTTGGGCCAGTTGTAGGAGGTTTGGCTGTTGTTGGTGGTTGAGATGTGGGTTGTGGAGATAGGTGGCTGTAGTTTCTTTCAACCTGCAGTAAAACACAATTAAGGTAAACTTCTTGTTGTGATTCTTTCTGCCTGGGAAGGAGGTTTGCTGAGCCAGTGATGTTTTTGAGAGTTTTCCCTATGTTTGCTGGTTCATTTGTTGAGAACTGATTCCTTAACTTTTCAGTAGCTTCTTTTTGCTGCTATGATCTCTTTTGTTAATATGTTTCTGGCCTGGTTGTACAGCATTCTGTCATCTTTTCTGTAGGCTTCCTTTTTGGAATGACCAAGCTGCTTAAGTTGAGCTGGTGAACAAAGTTTATTGTTACAGGTTACCTTGTAGGTACACATAAGTCTTTGCAGAAGCCATCATATGATGTTACAGTGTCTGTGAGCTCACCTAGGTCTGCAGAGTAATCTTCAGAAACATTCCAAGATTCATCAAGGCAGGTCTGGAGTTTCAGCTTTGCCTCATCCGACCAAGTTTTCACTGATTTAATTGTTGGTTTCATGGTTTAAGTCTGTGTCTGTAGGCAGGTACAAGGTGATTCATGCAGTGGTCCAGAGTGCTCCACCAGCTGCTTGTGGTCAAGACCTATAAGCATCACTTTTACTGTTGTGTAGCAGTGATCTAAAGTATTTTTGCCTCTGGTGGGACAATTTACATGCTGGAAATATTGTGGGAATTCTTTCGTTAAATTTGCTTGATTGAAATCTAATAATGATATTTGTTCTCTGTATTTAGTTAAAAATTGCATATGTGTCAATGAAGACTTCCTTGAACTAAATAAAACAGTGTCTTCCATTTGCATATTCATTTAATGATTTTTAATTCAGATGCTCCTTGATCTTCAGCAAAACATGTTATGTTTTTTAGTTTGAAATCTGTGATCTTTCCAGCATAAAACACTGATTACCATTACATTTCCTGTTAATTTTTTAGAAGTTATCACAAACTGACTTTTCTTAGAAATGTTAGAAACATACTAAACCATTAACTGTTATAATAGAAATAAATAACAACAAAAAATTAAACCATGCCAGAGTGACTATCCAGAAAAAGGCAGAATATGATGGCAATACATAATAAACTTTTGTTATTTATTCATAAATATTATACTATCAGTTAACTGTATAAATAATTTTTGGAAGTTTTCTGTTTCTGATGCCATTTCACAACTATGACAAATTCACTAGTTGTACATCCATTTCTCTATACCTTTTCAAAGAAAGGTGTAGAAAATATACCTTGTAAAATATTCTTTGCATGTAGAAAGAAAAAATCTGCATCCTGCGATGAATGTTCATATTCATCTTAATAATTTATAATAACCTTAATTACTTATTTTATAATAACTTTAATTTACTTAATCTACTTATTCATAGAGGCAAAGATTATGGCTTGAGTACCAAAAGCTCCTTTAATTTGTCCAAGAATTTGGGGACATTCAATATCATTTTTTTTCTTTTACCTTGTGCCTTTTAAGAAACTGCTTTTAAATTTTCGTGTTTCAAAAGAAGTTTGCTAAGTGGTATTTGAAACAGGAAATGATCAAGAAATATAAATGCTCAATTCTTTCAGCATACTGAATAAGTTGGCTTTCTACATCTTGATTTTTCCTATTTTTTCCCAAGCTTTCTTTGATTTGTTGACATAATTTTGAGGAAACCATGGAACATGGAACACACCCTTCTCTGTCTTGTCTCTGAACCTTAGAATCAGAAAAGCAGATTTCTATAAAAGTGATTTTAGGAAAGTATTGGCAGACCTCCTAACTAAACAAAATGCTTACATTTATATCAATGGCCTATTGTTTTCCTGTTGCACTGGAGACTTTCCAAGTTATTGAATGACATGTGTTTCCTTTAAAAATCAGCTTGAAAAAGAGTGGGATATTTTCTTAATCTTTTTTAGAAATCAGTGTATTTAAAATACAAATCAAGTAGCACTTTTATTTCTTGATGGCAGACCTAAATAGCAAATAATAAGGGCATTAGTAAGTAAAGAAATTCCTGCTGCTCTTTTAAAGTTTTAAATATAAAGAAAACCAAACTAATGACAAAAAGTAGAACAACCAACTTTAGACCTGGCAATGAAAATATCAAAGTAGCTTCTGCCCATTAGAAATGAAAGTTGGATTTAAAAGAAGCTAGAAAAGAGAAGATTTGATGCTTTTAACCTTTGGTGTTGGAGAAGAGTGCCAAGAATACCACAGAAAATAAACCAATGAATCACTGAATAAAACATCCTAGATTTCTAACAAAATGCACAAACTATTTTACTTTGGACATATTATGCAAAGACCCAACTCTCTGGAAAAAGTTCCAATACTAGGAAAGGTAGAAGGGAATAAATGAGTATGCCAATTGGGAGGCATAAAAGAACAAGTTAGAGTTAGAATGTCTTGGACAACATCTATCTGGGCTAGCTAGAAATAAAAAAATATTTGATGGTGCATAACAAAAAAAACCCACAAGTTTTGTAAAATTGGTTGGTATCACAACATAGGATACATGAAGTTTAAAAAGTACTATACCCATTAAAATATTACTATAAAGCAATTAAATACCAACATTCTAAAGTATAGTACAACATATAGAAATGTTCGTATTTTAAGTAATAATAGCCCGTTAAAATATTTCATAAGATTTAATACTGTAAAAAGGATATCAAATAAAGCAATAATAGGCACAGTGATGGTCGTGAAGAAGACGTATGTGTGCACTGGTCTGCATCTATATACTAAATAAAATTTTTGTCATGACTTTTAACTGGGAAAAATGAAGTATCATACAATGATGTAACAATTTTGAATCAAGGTATCTCAAATCAAGTAGCTTATTGAGAATGTGCCCAAAATTCCGAACCTATGACTATGATAAGGAATGAAATCTGGGAAAGTTGTGGCTGCTTCAGTATTACTAGCTGTTGCTGTTTTATGACCTTCATTTCAACTGTAATTCTGTAACAGTTTCTCAGTCACTCTCCCAATCCCTTCCTCCCCCCTCCCCCCAGCAGCAGTTATTTACCTGTCTCCTGGGAATGGAAGGGGAAGGGGAAGAGAAGAGAAGAGAAAGAGAAGGGAAAATTTCTGATAATTCATGGTCATTCTATTCAGATAAGGAAATAGTGAAGAAACAATGACCCAACAGGGCATGAGTTGTCTAGTATCTTATGTGCATCTGAAACAAAACTTTGCACTACTTTCCTGCAATGTGTTGATCAAGTTTTTTCCTTCAGATATTTCATCCTTCATTCTCAAAGTTTTGAATGGTCATGATGTTATTCCAGATGTTACCTTTGGATTCTTTTCACTTGGAGAGAAAGGGCTAGTAAGTGGGACAATTATATCTGCCTTTCTGCTTTGCTTTGTCAGAACTGGCCTCTGCAGAAATCCCTTGTAATGTCTGCCTCAAAACAGTGAATCTTTTCTGACCTGTCTCTTGGAGAAAAACAACACTTTTGTTCCAGAATTCTGATTTGAAAAGGCATTACAATAAAACCTTTGTTCAAATAACAAACTGGTTTTTTATGTGTAAGTTTGATGAACATGCTTACACTTTTTTTGGTGGGCAGGAGGTGTACTTTTTAACTTCTATAAACATTAAGTAGCAGGGAGATATTGGATCTCCATTTGAATGGGAGATCACCAGTAAGTTCTAGAATCATAGGAAAAACTGGAAAAAGAAAACTTGAAGAAAAAAATTAGAGTGGTAAAAGGAAAGCCTTGCATGTTATGACCATAGAAACACAAAGAATTCAGAATGAGAATAGAGTCCCTTGAGTCTTTACATTCTAGCTTGTATGATTTTTTTTAAATTTTGAGGGGTTCAATTAAGCATGCTGCCCTGCCCGAATGATGTAGCCAGGCTCATAATTTATGTCAATGTCAGATTTGCAGAAGTGGCAGTGTGAAATGCTTCTGTTTAAGAATCCTAACTTAGTCAATGGAGTAGTTCTGTTTACTAGGTTCCCATCAAAAAATGATGCATCATAATATTTATTCCCATTGTACTGCTAATACAAGGGAGTGATAAATCTGTGGAACTGTTTTTGCGCAGATGGCAGTATCACTGAAAAGGATGAACTGGGATAGGAAAAACAGTTACTAATGGCTAAAAGTATCTGCAAATCGAGATTAAGAGATTCCTTTTGAATTCTGCCTTGATATCAAAAGTTTTAGAGCCAGGCAAGGACACTAAGCTATAAGAGATACATTCTTACAACACCCACAAAAGAAATACACCTACAAGCCCTTCCTATCCTTTGCAAATGTGAGTGTGAGACATTGCTGGACTCAGGCAGTAACCAGATGACCAGAGAATTGAGTACCGGTAGTTATCCGAAGTTCAATATGACTTCCATCATTCGTTTTCTCTCTTGGCATTCCACCAGATATTTCGCTATTACCCACCCCGCTTCCTGGTAACGCAGAGTTCGCAGCGCCAGGGTAGAGTCGCTGTCCGTGGCAAACGATTGATGTCAGGAGAGGGGGATGGGAGCGTGCAGAAAGTTAAATTATGCCCCCAAGCTGAAAGATTTCAACAACGATCTTTTCCAGAAAGATGACATCTCAGCCATCCTTTTCTCCAGCTCCCCTCAGATGGTGCAGCAGCAACTAAAACCAGAGGAGGCGTTAAGGTAAGTAGCCTTTCGAGCCCTCGCCCAGTAAGCAAGTTGGGCCCCGGTCCTTCGGGGAAGCTGCATTGCGGCGGGGGAAGAAGAGAGCGCGCGCGCGAGGCTGTCAGAAAGAAGGTGAAGTACAGAGAAAAGAAGGTGAAGTATAGAGGAAGTATATTTTTCGGAGAGAAAAGTATGGCTAAATAGAAAGCAGGTCGGCTCGTGAGAAGATCTGATGACGAGCAAGCAACGCGCCCCCGAAAAGAAATGACAAAAGAGCTACCCCAGCGATCCTCAGTAGCGAGGTAAATCGAGTGTGCCGCACTGCGCGCGCGCAACTTCTGCTAAAGGGGAGAAAGACTGAGGCAAATCCGGAGCAGGCGGTGATTTGTTTTTTTCCAGCTGTCGCAATGACGGGGGGGGGGGAGGNGGGGGGGGGGGAAGGTGGGCGTGGTTTCAGTTCTGTAACAGTCTCTTGAGGTACTCTCCTTTATAAGAGTGCCTTTCATAGAGATAGTGGAGCGGGATTGCTGTCCTGTGGTCCTTCAGGCCAGGGTGGAGCACTTCTCCAGCGCAGCCAGCTGTGTTAGGTAAGGTTGGCCTGAGCATTCAGGGTTCTGTGGAATGTACAAGCATTGTCCTATTCAATGGGGTTCATTCTGCATTATATTGTGCATAAGATTGTAACCTCACAGTATTATTCTGAGAAGTGGACTTCGTTTCAGTTCGCACTGAATGTGATATTTTTCCCAGGTGAGTGTAAATTAAGCCAATGCTACTCAACTTTGTCAACTCTTAAGATGGAGGGACTTCAAGTCCCAGAATTCCCTAGACAGCATGTTGGGGGAGTTAAAAAATTCTACAGAATCTATCTCAGAATTTTTCAACCAGCGTTATGGGAGCTGCAATCCATACATCCTTGCCAAGACTGAAATCCTAAGATGGGGTATCCCAGGTATTATCCCCGGTGCAATATAGACAATTCTTGACTTCCAATCATAATTTTTGAGCCCAAAATTTATTTTGCTGAACCAGACATTAATTTTGCTGAACCAGACATTAATTAATGTTAAATGATGGGGCATTTGTTGCCTCATTTTATGACCTTTTTTGCCAGAATTGTTAAGTGAATCATTGCAATTGCTAAGTAAACAAGTTTTTAAGTGAATCTGGCTTCCCCATTGACTTTGCTTGTCAGAAAGTTGCAAAAGGTGATCATAAATAGATGCCAGTTGCAAAGCTGGCATCTTATCTGAATTTTGATCATGGGGCTATGGGAATGCTGCAAGTGTAGAAAAGCAGTCATAAATAATTTTTTCCAATGTCATTATAACTTCCAGTAGTCAATAAACAAATAGTTCTAGTTGAACACTACCTGTATTCCTCTTCCTTTCTTTTTATGGCAATGAAAGCTAAAGCCAAACAAAAACACAAAATGTATTAGATGCATTGTGTCTAATATCCTGAAATTTTATCTATAACTGTCAGGCAATCATTGGTCAAATATTCTGGAAACTAATACGAAATCTGTGTTTGGTACCAAGTTGTTATTTGTTGCTAAAAGCTGGCTCTTTTCAAAGTAGGACAGTATAATTTGGGGGTGGTAATCTAGTCAAATGTGTGTGTGTTTATGTGTGGGTGCAGTAAAAAGCTGTTCAATTCTAATTCCAGCAAAAGTGTATTTTCAGCAGGGGTGGAATGCTACCACTTCAGCCTGGTTCTATAGAACTGGTAGCTGCGAAGAGCAGCTGACACTGAACTGGTTCAGTGTTTGGCCCACCCACCTGTCCGGGCTCTAGGCTGTCCTTTATCCCCTGCTTTTCCCTCCTCAGCTGCTTTGCGCAGCACAGCCTAGGTTGAAAAAGCAGAAAACGAGGATTTTCAAATGCTGTGCATCTACGTACAACGCTTGTCAGCTGTCCAGACAGCACAGCTGATGATTTCTTGCAAATGCTACACACACATGTGTTATGATGGCAAGTTATTCCACTGACTGGCCCCATCCCTCCCCGCCCACTCACTCCTTACCTGGCATGCAAGCCATCCAATTTGCCTGGTTTGGTAAGTTGCTATTTTTCCTTTCTTTTCCCCGACCAACTGTTCTGCTCTGCCGGGAGATTTAAATTAACTAGAAAGCAGGAAATCCATGGATTTCTTCCTTTCTAGCTAATCTAAAAGCAGAGCCAAAACTTCCTTAGAACGGAAGCTCTTCAGTGCAGACTCAGGTAGCTGATTGCAGATAGATCTCTAAGTGAATCTGTGATTCTGTGAGCAACTCAATCTGCCTGCCTGCTTTGCCTGCTTTTGAGTAAAAGTTGCTTTTATATATTAAAAAAAAATCATTATTTACATACCTGCTGTGTTGTAAGTTAATTTTGTATTTTCTTGCAAGCAAATTTTATGAGTTTGCTTGCAAGCAAATTTTATGAGTTTGCTTGCAAGCAAATCTTATGAGTTTGCTTGCAAGCAAATTTTATGTGACAGATTCAGATAGCCGATTGCAGAAAGATAGATCTCTAAGTGAATCTGTAATTCTGTGATCAACTCAATCTGCCTACCTGCTTTGCCTGCTTTTGGGTAAAAGGTGCTCTGTTTTTATTTAAAAAATAAATATTTACATAAATATTTATAATATTTACATACAAGCCATGCCCACCCAGTCACATGACCTCCAAGCCACACCCACAAATTAGGCCACACCCACAGAACGGGTTGTTAAGAAATTTGAATCCCATCCCTGATTTTCAGGTTATTGGAACTTATTTTCAAATAATGAACAATTGCTTCATTCATATTTTATAGGGCTGCTCAGGGTTTTGGATTTGATCTTCAAAAGATGTTTTGGAGTGTGCTGGAACTAGCGAGATGGGAAGCATATACATAAAAACAAACAAATTTGAGTTTGGCCCTGTCTGCAACATTAACACAGCTGCAAATTTGCTATGAATTGCATGAGAGTTCTAGAAAATGTTTGAGAAAAAGGTGCTTTTTTTTCAAGTTGACATGGTGCACTTTTTTGATATTCACAAATGACATTATTTTTTTCTTCCCAATAAACTTGGAAAAATATTTCTGCTGTTTTAAGGAATTTACTAATTAATGTTAATTAATGTTCAAAGCAATGGCAGCTTTAAACAAGGTTTAAAAAACAGGGCAACTTTAAGAATAACGGAAAGTTGTGCTCATTCAACTTTCTTTTGAATCATTTCTAAAGTTGTACAGTAAAATAAATACCCTAAGTATGTCAGAGATATGGCTCTAACAAGAATTATATATATTTTAAAAAAAACTATCATTTTAAAAAAAAACCAAAAAAACCCTCTTCCAGTTGTAATATATTCTAGCTGGCTTTACTTACATGAATCATTTGCAGCTACTGCTGTGTAAGCATCTCTTGTCATTCTACCTCCTCTGAAATGAGCTTCAGACCCATTTATCAACAAAAGACAAGAATGCTACAAGTCAAGCTGTTAACAGTTAATCCTAACTTACATTTTATTATATGGTCTAGAGTGTCAAACTAGCCTTATGATGATGTATGATGTCCTAAACAAGAATGTATACTTTTGATGTTTTGGGTTTGAGCAAATGTTTGAACTGGTCTATAGCTTGTTTATAGTAAGCTAGTATATTTCTTTTTGGAATTTTGGCTTATTATTGTATAAGAAAACGGTCACTATCTTGAAAATATTTTTTCCTTCTATTTTTATGTGCTCTACAAATTAATGGATCATTTTTATCAATCGCACAGATCTAAGTGAAAAGGCTGAGTAATAGATACAACATTTGATATTGTTTGCTTATATATTTGGCTAATGGAATAGCTTTTATTGGTGTTGCTAAAGAAGAACATTACTGCTTTGAACTAAATAAATGTGTCAGCATTCCAGAAAAACCAAACTCTTCTAAAGGTTTCCAAAGCTGACAAAATGGTTCTTATGCATTATGCTGAAGTAATAATTCGGGCTTTTATCACATTGTTTTAGCACCTCTATTTCAGCTATGGTATGGGATTTCATAGTTCAAATTGCTGTATATTATACAGTCTCAAGTTATATTTCATATTTGGTTATCACTGTTTAATAAATAGCCATTGATATTGTTAGAAGAAAAATCTGGTCCAAGCTGGGAGAAAGATGCTGGAAATAAAATGGAGGCAGACTACAGGAAGGGAAGTCTCTGTTTATTTGGTAGCTAGAAACTAGGGACAGTAGCATGTTTCTGGGGTGGCTGATAAACGGGTTGAGAATATGTGGGCTTTTATACATTCTTTGGGCCTGTATTTAAGATGCCTGTTCCTGTGAAGAATGTGTCAATATTTCAATATTTGAATGGCTGTTACCAGATTTCTATGGGGTCAGGTAGAGGTCATAACTGGCTCCACAGGTAAAAGGGAAAATGCAAATCCTAAGTGTTTGTCTGAGCTAATCTTATTAACTTTGGCTCCTTGACTTTTGTGTTGCTTATTTGGAATCTCTTTCCTTATGAATAGATTGGCTCAGTCTTTCTGAATGGATACAAAATCTCCATTCCTAATCACCAGTCTCTTCAAACTTCTCCTTGAGGCTGTTTTCCTATGGCAGAAAGATTGGATCTGCTTTCTGCCTTTTTAAAGATTTTTCTCCATTTCTCCTTTAGGAGACATATTCCATCTTGCCTCTTTTTAATATTTACAATAAAGAATATTTTAATATGGGGAGGAGGCACTTCCAGCACTTCCTACAGCACTTCCTACAGTATATTATTTTCAAGTATAGCCTAAAATAGGCTATACTGTGAGAGGAGAGAGAGATTGTTAAAAATCTCTGACAGTTCAGTACAAGTCTTACTGAATTCAGGATGCTTTTTCCAGGGGAATGTGCATTGAGATAGCAGTTAATAAATTCAGTTGAAAAGCTTATTTTACATTCTGTACAATGGAAATATATATATATATATATATATATATACACACACACACACACACCTACAAATTGTATAATACAAATATCTAGAAAGCAATATGGTTCCAAAATGATAGAAACTCTGTTTTGTTTTGTTTTTTGCCTAGGATTACTATAGTAATTATTGCAAGGAGAGAAAAAGTAGGCTTTACCAAAAATCTGAATCGATCCATTGGGCAGCAGTATTAAAATTTGGCCAAGAATCACACTGGGTTAAAATATGTTGGTTGTTTGCTAAGGGATGTATTCAGGTCAGGGGTGTCAAACTCAACACCTGCCGACCAGATGCAGCCCATGGAGTACTTAGATCTGGCCCAAGGGGCCATCCTGAAGCAGCAAAGGACTGCCTGTGGTGCCTCTGCCACCAAAAATGGAGCTTGGGAGAGCTGTGGGCGGCCCTTCTAAGTTCTGTTTTCACTGGCAGAAGGAGACTGTCGCAGCCAAAAATGGAGCTCAGGAGTCTGTTTTCACTGGCAGAGCACTCAGGCTGCCACAGGTGTCCCCAACACAAATGACATTGAACTGACTATGTCCACCCCCACAAGGTCAAACACAACCCTGATGTGGCTCTCAGTGATACTGAGTTTTAACAACCTTGATCTAGATGGAGATTGATACAGAACTATTTCCATTGGATTTTTGGCAACTTGATAAGATAAATGCTAATATTGTGATTATTGGAGCTGATGAATTATTATGCTCCAGTGTTTATTTGTGGTTGGTAGCTGTATTGGAAGAATAGCACTGTTTTGAGCAGAAAGAATTTTGCAATTGTACCAAGAAGAGAAGACAGTGATGCCTCTAGCCCTATTTTGGAATAGGGAGACTTAGCTGTCCAAACAATAACAATAGCAAACAACAGCTGGGATACTGTTTCATTGACTTTAAGTTCAGTGACAGTGGTCATTCCAATCAATGACCAAATAACTGATTCTATACCAAAAACAGCTGAGCTACCTTTTCTCAGGGGATTTAATATAATTTGCTATGGATTAAATAGAGGCCACATTTTTCCTCACAATATACATGATTGTCGAATGCTAGCGCAATGCGTTTGTATTATATATAATTACTGCTTGTAAATGGTCATTATAAGTAATTCTTGCTTCTTTTTCATAATACCTTCCATTCCCTTTGCTGTGTGTTGTACTCCATACATTTGATGAAGCAAATTGGGATTACAGAAATTTATGTGATAATACATTTGTTAAGATATTAGAAGATTCTGAACTTGAACTACTGTACCTAATATGTATGGATCTTTAGCATAGTAACAATAGCCATCATAGCCATTTCTCTATTTGGAAATATGTCAGGGTTAATTCAGCATTTGCTGAGTTAATTTTTAACCAGTAAGATTTTATTTCTTTATAGAAAAAAGAGCTTGGCAGGCCTTAAGGGAGAAAATTGTACATATTAATAGCTTTATCAAAATTAAATGTTCTTTTTCTTAAGCTAGTTAGATCCATGGTGACAAAAGTTTATTTAAATCAGAAGAATAGAGATAAGGGATATTAATAGTTTGATCAAAATTAAATGTCCATTTTCTTAAGCTAGCTGCATCCAGTATGATGAAAGTTTATTTACATTAGAAGAGTAGGGAGGAGGGACTTGGTACTATTATGATAATTAAATTTATGTTATAGCTTTTAAAATAATTGTCATTTCACATTAAGTTCTTGAGAGGGAGAACACAAACATGTAATTGTCTCTAAATATATTTTGTTTTGCTTTACTCCTATGTATTCAGTGACTTTTGCTGAGGTCAATGCAAAGACTAATTTATCACACAGATTAGTATTGATCAAAGTAAACCTAAAATCGATATTGGATTTTGAGGGTCAGTAAATTTATGAATAGGATGAAATATGGAAGGCAATGTATCTATGAGATGCATTTAAAAAAAAAAGAAACAACAGCAATTGTATGCATGAGGAAGAAAACATTTAACTAATTAAAGATGTGATGCTCCTAATTAAAGATGTCATGCTATTATATAAACAGCTAAACATTTATAAATGGTTTAATGAATTTGCTACACTGCACTGCTGGACTACTTGAAAAGGGTTGCTTCAGTAACTTCTAGGCTATGTGAAAGAATGCTACATCAACACATATAGGTAAATTAGTTTTGCTGAACAAGTCAGATTTATTCATCTGATTAAGTTAAGATGGGTAGGTGTGTCTCTTATACTAAATGGAAACAAATCATGTTATGTTTTAAAGTTATATGTAAATTAGGCCAGAGGTGGTCTGGACAGCTGCCCATTGCTCTGTATATCATTTTGATGATGTATAAATGACGATATCATTTGTATTATGTGGTTGCATTTGAAAGGGAACATTTGTGCGCTAGCTTAGCAGTGAGGACCCAATGTAACAAAGTACTATTATCCCTTGGCATCCATAATTCTGCAGTTGCTCGCAATTACATAAAATGTATTGAACAAAAGACCTTATTAACTGGCAACGTTCAAAAAAAGTTACAGTAGGATTCCTTCTCCTTTGGCTTCCTATAGAAATCAGAATGTTCTATTATTAGACACTATCTAATTTCTTATTTAAATTCTAGTGATGTTTGAAAAATAGTGCTTTATTCAGAATTGAAAGATGATTCTGGAAAAAGCTGACGAGCCTAAAATGAAAAGTTGCAAATATTTCTTTTTCTAATAATTATTTACTATATTGTCACCACATATGAACCTAGCTAGAATAATATAGCGATTAAAGACCTGGACTTGGGAGATTTGGGTTCAGGTCTCAGTTAAAATACAGAACTTACTGGTAAGTATGGACAAGTCACTTTCTTAGCCAACTGGATTCTTTGGATGACATTTCTGGGAACTCTCAAAGGAAAAACTATTGTCACCATCATCATCTTTCTAAACTGGAAGAGAAAGAAGACAAACCTCTTTTTCCTGAAGTGCTTCTTATGTAGCATTCTCAACTAGGGCAATTTCCCGGATTTTTACCTAGATTGGGAAAGGCTATAGTAAAATGAAATTCTTGGCTTAAACAGCAGAAAAAAAATCAGATGTATGGAAAAAGTGTGTCATTACAATGCTCTTTCCCAGTTTTATAAAGCACAACCTAGAACAGATTGTCCATGCGTGTGATAGAGAGAGGAAGTATATATAACTTATTTTGCAAATGTTCATGATCTTTTAGAGTTTTTGTTAAGATAAAAAGACTGGAAAGAAGCACTATGATCATTAGAAAGGGTAAAGTAGGCATGCCACTCATACTATTGTATGCCTATGGAAAAAGCTACTATTGTTATGTACTGGTGATAGATGGATCGATCATTTCAGAAAGAGGTAAATGACAACTTTGAATTCAAAGGTTATTTAGTTCTTTACATGATTCTAGGACTGTGATCTTCACCTTTGTAATCTGGAGTTAAGAGGTGCCTTTTTGTTGAAATCAATGGAAAGAAGGGACCTGGCTAAAGTAAATAACAAACAAAAACCCCTGACTCTGTACTTCCTATAGCAGGAATGTCAAACTCAAGGCCCATGGACTGGATCCAGCCCATGGGGTGCTTGGATTTATTTTATTTATTTGATTTGTCAATCGCTTACAAGGTAATAGATATAAGTATAAACATGAGTAAGAATACAGGAAATAGGTACGAATAAATGGGGACAATAGGACAGGGACGATAGGCACGATGGTGCACTTATGCATGGCCCTTAGTTCCTGTGGAGCTGCCCTGGAAACAGTGAAGCACTGTCTCACAGTGCCCCTGCCAGCAGAAATTGAGCCATTTTCGCTGGCAGAGGATCACAGGAGGCCATCACTGGTGAAAACAGAGCTTGGGAGCCTGTTTTCACTGGCTGAATGCTCGGGCCACCACAGGCACCCCCCCCCCCATACAAGTGATGAGTTGCCACAGTCCCTAGTCACTCCCTCTGGCCCACCCGAGGTCAAACACAACCCTGATTTGTCCCTCAATGAAATCAACTTTGACTCCTTTGTCCAATAGGAACATAAGAAATTATCTTATCTTAAAATCAGATCTTCAGTTCATCCAGTTGAGTACCGGTGGCTTTAACCAATAGGAGCTTTTTGTTCATTATATTTCTTGTTCTCTTGCAGATGACAGGAATCAAACTTCATATAAAATAGATGCTTTACCACTGAGTTGGCAGTTGTATTTTTCCTCTTTGCTGGAATAAGTTATATATTTCAGAAAGCTGCAAATGACATGTTTCCTTCACCACTCTTCT
Source organism: Laticauda laticaudata (assembly GCA_004320025.1). Lineage (NCBI taxonomy): Eukaryota > Metazoa > Chordata > Lepidosauria > Squamata > Elapidae > Laticauda > Laticauda laticaudata. Next base: position 14,525 of record BHFT01041818.1, on the reverse strand, counting down.
TTAAGGATTCAGTATTACCAGTATACACACTTATCTGAAAAGATTGGAATGGGACATTTGAATAGATGTACATAGAATTCTGCTCTAAGGCTACAACCTGGGATACACGTGCTTGGAAAAGTTCTTTTAATATTTGTGCAAATAGATACTGAATAAAGATGCACAGTATTTGGCAACATTAATCTTATTTTCGAACAAACCATTGTTTGCAAAAATCAAAATCACATTTAATGGTATGCCAGGATTGCTGCTTCAGGCTGCCACAGTTCCCTTATGGGAAAAAAAGGGTCACATTTTATTTGCATTTAAATGAAGCATGCATACAATTAAATTTTGCCTAAGGGCCATTAATACTGGAAGTGTCCTAGAAACAAAATAAAATACAGATGTAGCAGCCAGATTAAGTGTCACATTGTGACCATTTTAACAATATTTCTACCCTGTGTATGTACTGCTGACAGACAATTCTTTTAGTAAAGACCAAAGAGCAGGTAATTCTTGTAGTAAAGAATAAAATCAAGTCATCAACTTCTGGTCTTTTAGCAGAATGCAACCATGAGATGATCCTCCTCCCTCCCATCTCCTCCCAAATTTCCTGTGATTACCAAAATATTTGAGTCTACTACAGTTGTATCATGGCCACTTATCTCCCTGGCAGAAAGGTTGAAACTACAACTTTCAAAAATCCTTGATAGATATTAGCTATCTTTGTGCAATGATGTATGTGGGAATGATGCTGGAAGACAAGAGAAAAGCCTGAAACTAAACAATGGCCAGATAAGAATCAGCTGAATCTGCAGAAGAAAGGAGGATGTGACAAATCTGAAGGAACCGTCCCCAATTTCTTGGATTGAAAAACCTTAGTCAAGGATTTTATCAAAGAGATTAGCAAATTAAAATCCTTCTCATTCTCATTGTGTCAAAGATGTATAGATTTTTCTCATAGTTACTATTTCCACATTAAGATAATGTGTTTTATTTTTTTAGTGTATTCACATGAAGTAAGATTACTAGTTTCATAGTTCTTTGCACCCAGGCTAAAAGTTTTAAACTATCTTGCAGTGTTAAAAGGGACTGATTTATGTTTTTCCATAGTTAAAAAAGTAGCAGAAAAAGACGAATACATCATACATGCATCATGATACATCAGTTGTGGTTTGCCGATGTCCATGCCCATGCAAACCTTTTAAAATTGTTTATAGTTATTAAATATGGAAAATAAATATAGTCTTTTGGCATGTAATTTGTTTCCAGTGTTGCACATAGAGCTAGAAATCTTGTTTATCCTATATTTGACAAATTATTGTTGCAATATTAGATGATACACTCATCTTAAGATAAACACATTGGTATTTCTGTCTAAGTATGTTGAATGTTCTTGCTTTTGCAGTATTTTTCTAAATAATAAAAATGCTCATTTCCCAAATTACCTTTAAAAAGATTATTTAGACATTCAGATTACTGCAATTTATAATAATTTATAATAATTATAATTATATAATATATAATTCAGGAATTAATTGAAGGAATTTTAAAACAAAGATCCACAGGATTTGTTTTTTTATATATTGTTTGCTGCTGCTGCTGTTATGTTAGTAGTGTTATTACTATAGTGCAAAAATATAAAAACTAGATGTTAAAGCCTTTTTTGAACAGCATTTTTGTTTCGCTGATTAGATTGGAATGTATTAATAGTTTACTTACTTATCCTAGAATTCCCACTATGCCAACTGCTACCATTGTAGCATAATATAGGACAGGGAGTTGAGCAAATGGTACTGTATTAATTATTTATTGATTCTCTTTTAGGCCAAAATAAATAGTCTCAGTATGCTATTATAGTATTAGTTTAATGCAGGCAGAGCTCGAATTGCGACCACAATTGAGCCCCAAATTTGTGTTGCTAAATGAGATATTTGTTAATTTAACTTTGCCCCATTTTATGACCCTATTGATCACAGTTGTTAACTGAATCATTGCAGTGGTTAAGTTATGAACACAGTTGTTAAGTGAATCTGGCTTCCCCATTGACTTTGCTTGGCAGAAAGTTGCAAAATGAGATCACATGACTCCAGGACATTGCCATCGTCATAAATATGAGTCAATTGCCAAGCATCTGAATTTTGATCATGTGACCATGGGGATACTGCAAAGTGTGAAAAATTGTCATGTTACCTTTTTCAGTGCCGTTGTATCTTTGAATGATCACTAAATGAACCGTTGTACGTTGAGGACTATCTGTGCACAATTTAGTTGTAATAATGTTTTGTAAAAATAAAACAAGAACATGGAATGTGTTACAAAACCAGCAGCTTACTAATAGAGTAAATGCTCGGTAATTTTCAGGTTTGCAGAAAATTGACAACAGGAATGCAAAACATGAACATAGTTGTTCAAAGTCAACTGGCAATTCATATAAAACACTTACTATTCTGGCTTATAGTTCTACAATCTGCAGCCTCAGGAACTGATATTGCACTCATATTGCTTATATTCATACTGAAAAAGATTCAAGTAGCGTTGGTGTACCTGGCTCTGGTGACATAATTCTGCACCTTCTCTGTCTATGTGCTGAACAAAACCCTTAATTCACTAAAAGCATGATTGACAGTACAGGTTAATATCTGTGGTATTAAGGGGCATTCAAGACTATCTGGCAACAACCTGGCATGTGGCAAATTATTGATACAGAATGTAAAGGCCCTGTCACTTCGGCCGACGGATGCAAAAAGTATGAAAAAAGGACACAGCGGACAAGAAAATTTTCCATCCATTGTTATCCGCTCTCAAAAGTGCCCCAAATTTGCATAAACAACCGGACAACAACGGAAAGGAACGGATAGGGGAACGTACGAGGATGGAAAGCGGATCTCCAGAAGCAGAGGATGAACGAGGACGATGGCACATGCGCAGGCTTCTGGGAGAGCACAGTGAAGCAAGGCGTAGCGAAGGAGCGGATGCAGACGCGATGAAGCGATGCCTAGCGGATGCCTAGCGAAGCCTAGAGGAAGCCTAGCGATGCAAAGCGTTCACTGCGCACTGCGGGGAGGAGCATTGCGTCAGCCCTGCGGATATATAAGGAAGCAGCTCCAAGCAGGTCACCATTCAGAGGAAAGACCTGTGCCCGACACAGCTCCAGCCAGCCAGCCAGCCAGCCAGCAAGCCAACAACCCAACAACCAGGGGAAAAGAAAAGCCTCAGCCATCTGCTTCCAGCCCTGCAAAGGATAGGGTCCACCATCCCACCCCCTGCCCTGACTCTGCTTCTGCTGGGGCTTCTGCTGCTCGGGCTCTCTCTTCTGGTGCTGGAGCTCTGCTGGCGCTGCTCCTGGTGTGGTGCTTCTGCTGTGCTTACTCAGCTGGCACTGCTCCTGGTGCTGTGCTTCTGCTGGTGCTTACTCTGCTGGCGCTGATCCTGGTGCTGTGCTTCTGCTGCGTGCTACTTCTGCTGGCGCTCTTCTGGTCCTGTGGTCCTGCTGCGTCCTGCTTGTGCTCCTGTTCTGTTGGTGCTGCTGGTTCCTGTCCTGCTGTGCTGCTGTGTCTGCTGCACTGCTGGTGCTTACTCTGCTGCTGCTGCTCCTGGTCCTGCTGGTGCTGCTGCGCTGCTGGTGCTTACTCTGCTGGTGCTGCTGGTCCTGCTTTTGCTGCTACTTTGTTGTTGCTGCTTGCTGCTGGTTGTGGTGGAGAGCAGCCCCCCCAACTCGAACGCCCCTCTGATGAGGGCCCATATGGCCCTGCCAGAGAGGGAAGATGCAGATGCGGTGAACGGGAGGGGAGGCAATACTACAATCGAAGAAGGAACATGAGGATGAGGTACTGGAATGGGCTGAGGAGAACGAGTATCTATGGCGGAAGGGGGACACAGGCTCTATCGCGTACACCAAAAGAAGCAGGCTGCCTGGAGAGAGAAGGCGGAGAGAGCCTGCGGCTACACTTCGGAGTGTTCCTCGGCCTGGTGGAAGCACATGCCAACCTGGTACGAGAGCTGCACCTCAAGAAATCTGGCCAGGCCGCCTGTCAAGGCTGACGACCGAGAGACCTACATGATGGCCAAGTGCCACTTCTTGGAGGTGAGATCCGCCACTGAGAGCAGCGCCTCTTACAACCCTCTCTCTCCAGGCAGCCTGCTGAGAGCCATCCTCTTCTGCAAAGAGCTCCTGTCAGGCAGGTGTCGTGGAGCGTCCATGATGGAGACCCCCCGACAGCTGTACTACCTGCGGAGCCTGGAGTACCCCCTGATGCAGTGGGAGCAAGGAGAGGGCACTTCCCCAAAGGCAACCCGCAATCCACCCCAGCTCCACCTCCACAGAAGCAGGCAGAGAGGCAGACGGGAGAGCAGAGCCACACTGTCCTGCTGGAGATCAGGGACACCATCAGAAGCAGCATAGACTCTCTCTCAAGCTCGTACAAACCAATGTCCCATCCTCCAACCGCAACCCTCCTCACCTACATCAACCGACCCTAATGAACAGTCGGAACCACAGTACCAGGTGGTGAAGGACAGGATCACCGATCTTCTTTACAACCCTCCAGACCCAGTTGAACCTGCTGCCACCCAGTCCAGGCCTGCTCCTCCACCCCAGGTGATGTCACTGCCTTCCAAGGCTTTCCACAGGCCCTCATCTACCAAGGCTACAGCTACCAGGAGCTCCAGCACACAGGCAGCCCTTCCCAGTCCAGGAAACAGTACATTGAACGTCACCGGTGTCAATGATGCCACTGATGCCACCCACACACTGATCATACCCACGCCACAGTTGCCACCCACACCACGAGATGCCACCCACGCCTCACTTTGCTCAGCTGCAGACCAACATACCCACTACACTGCTCCTTCCTCCACCCACAGCCAAGCCCCCGCCTCAGAACATCTATCATCGGTATTGGGGCTGACACCCCATGTCATGGAGGAAAGGGCTTCAACATCACAGCTGAGCCAGCTCTTTGAGAGCTTCTTCCACACACCATCCCCTTTTGTCCTTCCGGGCCAGGCACCCAATGACGCCTCAGACCAGCACTCCAAGCAGCAAGCCACCTCACAGCACCTGGACCCTTCACCCTGAGACTGGGCACGCCTCTGAGTGACCAAGAGAGATGCCAGAGACTGGGTGGCTACCTGTTGACTCTTATTTTTGCTTTGGACACTTGACATGGTCATTTTTCTTTATAGCTTGTTATTAATAAAGATTATCTTTGCTTCAAACATTTGCTTCATTTATTTAGTCAATAAAGTCTTGGTGGAAACTATTTAGAAATGGTTAAGCCTTTGCATGCTTGTGGTGATGGTTAAGAAGCAGTGGGATGGGCAGGGATACTTTGGGATGGTTAAGATATCTGTGGTGTAGTGGCAGGATACATTGGGATGGGTATATACCTGTAGGATGGGCAGATACCTTTGGATAGGTAAGGATAGCTGTGAATATAAACCTACAGTGCAAACATAGTGGGACTGTATGGTCACCCTCCCAGGTGCCACACCTTGGCTTTATTATCAATAACAATGAATCATTGATCAACACATTTCAACATAAACCACAACTCTTTATTAAATGCCCTGTTCATTGTAGTCCACCCACATAATTGCACAAATGTCATTATGCGAACAGCTCAAGAGCATCCATTAAGCATCTTCATCCTGCTTGCCATTCACTGCTCCACTGGGAGTGCACCAGTGTCTCAGGAGGTTGCCTGCTTCTCCCTTCACGTGAAGCTCTGTTGGGCCTGCACATCCTTAGTGTCTATCAGGTTTCGCCTTGCCTCCATTCACCAGGCTCCATGTCCCATTGCCTTGTTGGAGGTCACGAGCCTGTTCTGAACACTGGTAGCAGGTGGCTGAGATTGATGCAGGACGCAGCAAGCTTTCCATGATGTCCTCACCGTCTCTGGCGATGCAGCATGATGTGAAGAGTACCTGGAACCTGTTGGCAGGATGCAAAGGCGTTCTCACCACCCGCCTTGCCCTGGACAGCCTGTAGTTGAAGATCCTCTCTCACGGGTGGCATCTGAAAGTTAGGCTTCATGAGGTAGGTTGTGAGGAGAAGCTTCATCCCCCATGATGAATAGGGCACATCTTGTGTGTCGTTGGCAGGGTTGGATCTGGGACCCCATGATGAGGTTGCGTTCCAGGCCCTCATTGAGGTGACTGGCGTTTATTACCTGGCATCTGAAGATGACCCGTTGCCTGAAGCATCGATGTACATGAATTGTATCAGCATAACCATGGCGAAAGGATGATGCTGAAGAAGCCCTTGTAGTCGAAATAAGTGGACCCCGACTTGGCTGCGCTTTGCAGGCACGTGCTTCCATCTATGGCTCCAACGGTGTGGGGAAGTTCTACTTCTGATACACTGCTCTGCAACTTTCTTCCAGCCTTCATGGAGGGCACTGAGGAGCTCTCCAGGTATTCTTTGATGATGGCCTGCACCACTTCTCTGATCACAATGGATGGTGTTGTGTGGCACCCTCCAGCAGTACTGCATGCTCCTGTAGGTGGTCGTGAGCAGGTGCGTGCAGTGTCAGTGCCACTGTAGCCCAGGGTCCAGCTGGACTGGAAGTTGGTGTTCTGCTTTGTCAACCTGGCTCTCAAGCCACTCCACAACTTCGTTCAACATGGCTGAGCATCTTAGAAGTTGGAATGAACGAGGTCTTCGTTCTTCAGCTCCACATCAGCTTGTTGTACAGTCCTTACTCTGCTCTTCTCCCGATCCATCTTTGGACCCAGACACTTCTTGCCACCTCCTTTTCTTCCATACGAACGATGAAAAGCCTGTAGAATGCTTCGCACTGTTGCAGAATGATGGTGGCTACCAAAAGGAGTGTGTTACGATCCATGTTGGAGATGACTGGATGCTGTGGAAGAGCAAGAGCCAGATGAAGGCTGAAAAGGTCTGCACAGCAGGGCTCTGACTGAAAGTGAGATCCAGGTGAGTTCTCCCCCTTTTTATAGAAATATATTTTCCGCTCGGTGTCTCTTCATCTTAGGCACCTGCAGACATCCTTAATATCCGAGATACGTCCCCTCTGTGAACGTTTTTCCGTTTTAATGCTTTGTATGCGAGCTGCATCGTTTCATCCTTTCTCCGTCCGTGCTACTAACGCTTTGTGTCCGTTCTGCGTCCGTTCAATTTCCTCCCTGTGTCTGTTTTCCCTGTAGTGGATTTGAGTTGCGCATGCACAGGGAGCATAGCGGATATAGCGGATGCGTAACAGATGATGACGGATGATTAGAACGGATTTTTTATGTCTCGGAGCAAACGGACGTTGAGTCATTTCGCTCCAAAAAGTCTGAAGCAGTCTAAAATTTTTTGAGCGATGAAATGCAATAGACAGATCTGGCGGATTAGAGAGGATGTAAAAACGAGGCAGTGAGTACAGAACAGAAGCATTGCGTTAACCAACGGATGGCAAGTGTTTCTCTCCGTTTTACATCCTCTTTCAATTCGATGGTGCAGTGTGACATGGGCTTAAAAAGAGTCAGTTTGGTCTAATGGTTAAGGCCCAGGCTAGAAACCAGGAGATGAGGGGTTTTAATTCTCCCTTAGGGCAGTTGGGTGACCTTGGGCCATTCGTTTTCCTCACTCAACCCTACTCACCATACAAAGTTGTTGTTGTGGGGAAAATAGGAGGAGGAAGATGTACTTGGTATTTTTACTACCTTGAGTTATTCATAAAAAATAAGGGTAGAATAAAACGCCTTTAAAAATATTGTACAAAATAAACATCTAAAATGAAACAAAAGACAAGTGTATGCAATGATGAGTTAAGATAAATTATATCCTAGATCTTATTAAAGGTAATCAGATCTTATGGAGATCTTATTGCTTATGAATATAGGCAAGTAAAGAAAGCACTAAAGTGCACATGAGAAAGCGTGAACTGATTTCATCTAGGTTATTGCTGCTGTGAATGAAAGTAGGAATATCATGGTTAGAGTTTCTGTACGCTCAGTGCAGTACTTAATAATGATAGACAAATGAATAATAAGTTTTTTATGTGAAATCTTGCATCTGTGCTTGATATTTAGGAAAAATATTGTTATTGTTCCTCTAATAAAGGTGAGAGTAGCAAAAACATTTTCACAAAAACTGGTGGAGGCTGACTCTGAGTCAGAGGAGGAACCCCGACAGGGAGTGGAAGTGTGGCTCCAGAGGTTGTGGAGGAGGCTGGGGAAGGGCAGAGGCCGTCTGGGCAGTCAGAACAGGACCCAGGCCCATCCCCTCTCTATCCTAGGGCACGCAGGGAGGAGAGGATAAGGGAGAGGCATGTTCTACTGGGGAGGAGATGGCTTTGATCCTCTTCATGGACTGCAGCTGTGACAACTGGATAAGAGGATGGACATGCTATGGGCGAGTGTTGGAAACAAAGCATGGAAATATCTCTAGTTTATTGTTCCTCTCTGAGTTTGGTGTCCTTCTCAGTGTGTGTTCTGATATCTGTGGATGTCTTCAAGTCCTTATCTTGCCTGGTTTGTGTTTTTTTTTTTACTCTTTATCATTTAAACAGCATTTCCTCCTCCTTGTAATTTCTTGTGTGGGAGTTTTTTGTCTGCAGTCAAGGATATTTGGAGCTTGGAAGCAAAGTGAAGGAATAAAAGGGGCTTCTCCTGTTTTTTTTTTTGACTGAGTTTGCTTTGTATCCCATTTTGGGTCATCCCAGTTTGTTAAGTTTAACTGGGAATCTATTGGTAGAATTTGGACTTCCAAGAGCAAAAATGAAACAAATTTGATACAAGTTTAAAAAAGAACAGAATTTGGAAAGTGTAATTGTGTGTGAGTTTACCAAGTAAAAGGTGTACAGGTGAGATTTTTATTTTTCAGCAGGCATTTGATAAATGTGAGAAAGTTTATTGTATCTTTTTTGTTTAGGTGTGGTGGAAAAAGAAACCCCACTTAAATTAGGAAACAAAGTATTTGAAGATAGAGCAACCAATGGGCATACAGCTACAGCGACCTTTAAATTCCTGAACCATGTTACACAGAAGAACCCTAAATCCAGCAAGGTTTCATGTTATATTGTCTCTGAAAAGATATGTAAGACATACAAAGACAGTGTAAATTACAGCATGACCTTTAAAATCAGAATGTAGCATCTGATAAGATGACAGATTTTCTATCAGCTTCTCCACTGTTTTGAAATTTGATATTTCTGAGGAGACCTCAAGCCTATTCTAGCATCAAATGTAAACAATGTCCTTTTATGTGAAGGAAAAGACAACCATGTGGTTTCTGTTATTTATCACCAGGGTCATCAGGAAGTTTCAGCTTGCTTCTTTTTCTGCTGTATAATTCAATATTCCTTGGAGCAATCATGTTTGTAAGGACCTATATATTATTTATTGTCCATCTAGAGCAGGGCTGTCAAACTCAAGGCCTGGGGGCTGGATCCGGCCCATGGGAGGCTTAGATCTGGCCTGCAGGACTGCCCTGGAAATAGCAAAGAATCAACCTGGGTGCCAGAAAAAACGGGCTTCTGAGCTCCATTTTTGGCTGTGACAGACTCCTGTAACCCTCTGCTATGTACAGCCCTCCCAAGCTCTTTTTTGCTGACAGAGGGTTGCAGGAGGCTGTTGCAGCCAAAAATGGAGCTCAGGAGCCTATTTTTGCTGGCACAGCATTTGGACCACCACAGCTGCTCCCGACATAAATGATGTTGAGCTAGCCACATATACCCCCAGTTGTGGTGGGATTCAAGTTTTTTTTACTATCGGTTCTGCGGGAGTGGCTTTGTGGGCATGGCAGGGGAAAGATACTGTAAAATCTCCAGTCAGAGGTGGGATTTGCCGGTTCTCCAAACTATTCAAAATTTCCACTACCGGTCCTCCAGAACTGGTCAACACCTGCTGAATACCATCTCTGACCCCGACCACCCACCACCACCCTGATGTCAAACACAATCCTGGTGCTGCCTTCAATGAAATCAAGTTTGACAATCCTAATGTAAAGGAAGAGTATGATAAAGTGAGGCATTTAACTGAAGGAATGCTTTGCACATCTATGGAGTTGGTTGCTGAATGCTATGGGATACTATATGATAGATGTGAAGAAAAATTGAAACACCCCTCCACCCAGAAAACAGAATAATAGTCGAGACCTCAGCCTGACTGGACAACCCTGCTGGACTAGAAGATATCCAAAGACAATTAAGCATTAGATTGAGTGGAATTATCACTGGGAAAATAAAGAAGTGTGAGCAAAGAAGAAATATCTGAGCTGGAAATATAGATTTAGCTCTCTGAGAAAGAGATTGTGTGAATAGCTGATTGGATTTGGACAGAATCCCAGATAAATCCTGGGATCTTCATAAAGTGTAGTATATACTTTTTAAGTCTTTTAATATACTTAGTCCTTTGCTAACAGAAAAGGAATAGATTTAAGTAAATGTTTGCAAGCATCTTTAAATAAAAAAGTTGAGAAGAGGTGAGAGTAGAAATAAAAATATTATATATATACATACACAAATTGTGTGTGTGTGTGTGTGAATGAAAGAGACATGCTATTCTTTTTAAACATTTAGTTAAAAGCTATGTTTTCTTGATCTATGTTTATTTATTATGAACTGTTTGCATTGAAATCCGTATATCTAAGCTTGCAGTTGCAAATCATAAACAGCAACAGGATAAAGGAGTAATGGGATAAAGGCAATTCATATGGGATTATATTTTTAATTTTGTACTTCTTGTTCAATTTAGCCTTACCTCTAATAGGTTTTGGTATTGTGAACAGACCTGTAATTTAATTTTTATTTATTCAGAAAGCCATTCTGCTGGTAAATTATGTTTGAAGTAGAGGTGGGAGTTTGAGGCATCATTGTACAGTGAATTGATATAGAAACTGCTCTAAGAACTCATTTTAAGTTGATGGATGAAGCAAAGTCTGTACTGCAGACAGCTATGTTATTACATGGCTGTGTTGCCAAGAAACATAGCTGCAATGCATATGTTCTCATTAAGAAAGGAATTAGTACTCCTTAAGGTTACCACTAGCAATTAGGACAGGCAAACAAGAAAAATGCAAAATGTTCAGGTTAGCTTGATGTTTCTTGATTTCAAAAGTGATCTTGCATCATATTCTAAACTTTTTCTGTAAGAAGGGAAAAATATGTAGATATTAAAATTAGCACATGCTTAAATTTTACGGACACATTCATCAAGGCATATGACAAAGCAGAACAAGTGCAATTTATTGGATAATTATCTTCTTTTGCTATGCAGCTTGCTGGCTTCAGCTCTGCTCTTTTATGGCTGTTCCCATTATCTGGACTAGTAAGTTATCTATACTATAAATTATTAAAATGTGAATGTTGCCCTGCTGAAACATGCTATATATGCTATGGTACTCAATCAATTCTTGCAATAAGTCTTTTTTATTGCTATCTTTGTTATGAGTCTATTAAAGTCTGCCCTTAGGCTGAAATCCTGCTTACTTTCCTTTCACAAATATTCCAGTGAAATATGACATTATTAATTAGGTAATTAACAAGATACACCAGATAATATTTTATGACTAAAAAAATCTTGTGATTTAGCTGTAGATGAGACTATTATATATACTTTATATACTTTTCCTATTTCTTTAAGAAATACTATCAGTAGATAAATTGTTGTCTAAGTTAACATACATGCACAAACATGCTCTTAACCATAATTCTTTTTTTAAAAAAGTAAAACTCTATTAAAATGAATCTCCAGCCTCTGTACTTTCTTTCAAGACACTCTGAATCATTTGGACATTATTTGGAGATACTGTATCTAGATTTCTGTGTTCATTCATAACATGTATAACGTTACTTGTTACAAGAAAACAAACATAACAAGACACAGGCATAACACAATTGTATGCATTTACATGCAAAATATGTGTAGCTATTGCACAGATTTTGGTGTTTTCCTAATATTGAAAGTGACAAGGTTTATTCTTAGGTTATTTTTATGATTTATTTCATTGAAAATACCTTTTTAAATTCTTTTGATATTAAGTTTTGCTAAGCAAAAAGAAATAGTATGACTCCTTCAGATCGGATCCTTCATATTAGAGATAGTGATATTAAACATTCCTGTGCTTGTTCATTTGACATAAATCCTGTTTTCCTCAGTGAAGTTTATTAAAAAATATGTAGAAGATTGCAGAAGAACAATGTTAAGGTAGATATATATTTCATTCCAAAATCTAGTACAAACATTACATAAATAAGAATTACTTTCTAAACACTTCATTTTCAGATTCTGTTGATTTTTGAAAAAGAATCAGGATTTTCTATTAAAGTCTTGGCTGTCTTTCAAAAAATAATTTTGTATTATACTTGTATATTGGTTTGGCAAATGATATGAAGATGTTAAGCTTAATATTTCCCATTGTGACAAGCACTGTCACAATGCTACTGTTCTTCAAAGTGACCTTGATTATGTGTCTGAATAGTCAAACAATTGGCAACTCCAAATCTTGAGCAACAAATGCTCTATTCTACACAATGGTTAAAAAAAAATCAGTACACCAAATACAATCTAGGCGGATATGACCTCGTTGATGACCCTCACTCTGTCAAGGACTTTGGAGTACTCATATCAAATTACCTAGGTGCCAGAGCTCACTGCAGCAGCATTGCCAAAAAGGCATTAAGAGTTGTAAATCTAATCTTATGAAGCTTCTCTTCTGGAAATATTGAATTGCTAATTGGAGCATACAAAACGTTTGCTAGACCAATACTCAAATATAGCTCATCAGTCTGGAATCCGCAATGTATATTGGACATTAATATAATTGACAAGTCCAGAAGTATTTCACAAAAAGAGTATTACACTCCTCTACTCACAACAGAATACCCTATATCACCAGGCTTGAGATTTTGGGCTTGGACTTTGGACAACCTTGAACTACGCCACTTACGGTTGGACTTAAGCATAGCACACAGAATTATCTGCTACAATGTCCTATCAGTCAATGACTACTACAGCTTCAACCACAACAATACAAGAGCACACAACAGATACAAACTTAACATAAATCACGTCAAACTTGACTGAAGAAAGTACAACTTCAGCAACAGAGTGGTCAGTGCCTGGAATGCACTATCTGATTCTGTTGTTACTTCCTCTAATCCCCACTCCTTTAACCTCAAATTATCCACAATTGACCTCACCCCATTCCTAAGAAGTCTGTAAAGGATGTGCATAAGTGTACCATCGTGCCTCCCCTCCCTGTCCTATTGTCCCCACTTATTCGTACCTATTAACCTTCCCTACCTTTTGAGGGTCAATTTAGTGACCAATCAGGATTAGAGATGTAGCCACGTGACATGAAGTACATTTCCCAGGATACCTTTAATTACATTTACCATGATGCATTCCCTTAAGGGGACAGCTCAGAATTCCTAAGTAACTATCCAATTCCCATAGACTGGCTGGGACAGCACTCTTATTCATGTTTATACTTATACCTATTATCTTGTAAATGATTGACAAATCAAATAAATAAATAAATGATAGTTTCTTGATTTGTGATAAGCAAGCCAGTATAATGTTTTCTACATATACATAGATTTGAGTTGTAAGCCTTTGTTCCAAGTGACTGAAGTTTGTAATCTAAGGGTTTAGAGATATGTTTATTAACGGGAATCAGATTGGGGTGGTGGTATTCAGCAGGCTCTGACCAGTTCTGGAGAACTGGTAGTGGAAATTTTGAGTAATTTGGGGAACCGACAAATACCACCTCTGGAGAGTTTACAGTATCCTTCCCCTGCCACGCCTACCTAGCCATGCCCACAGAACCAGTAGTAAAAAAAAATTGAATCCCACCACTGAACCAGATGTGGAATTTGTTGTCCCAAGCATACAGAAGATGTCTTGTTGGTAAAAGCTGAATTAATGTATAAAATAATGCAACAATATTTTTAAAGATTTCATGATGTAGCTGATTCACAGAAATGAAACTTTGAGAAACTACCAGACTTAAAATAGATATGAAGTTCATCATTCAAATAAAATCCCTGTGAGCTATTTGAGGCCCCTAACTTCAGTATAATTACAAAAGAGAACTTTAACATCCATAATAATTTCACACAAATTGAGAACATAGAACATTTCCCCCTCCCTGTTATGGAGATTACCAAGGAATACTGGCATAAGTCTATATTGTGGAATGATTTTTGGTTGTTGAGGATAAAATGTGTTTTAGGTCTTTAATCAGGAAACTCATCATCAACTGAACTATTCCAATGAAAAATAGCTTTATCATATTTTGAATCATCATGTAGGTTGATAAGAATTTTCATTTAAAATATAGTTTTATGCAAGATCCAATATTTTTATTTTCAAATCATATTATTCTGGCCTATTCATGAGTAAAGCCCCTGTCACACAGCACCAACGGATGGAAAGAGGATGTAAAACAGAAACACTTGCCACATCTGTTGGTTAATGCGATGCATCCGTTCTGTACTCACTGCGTCCATTTTTATACTCTCTATCCGTCCAGCATCCGTCTACTGACATTTCATCTGCTCAAAAAGTTTTGAGCTGCACAAAACATTTTG
>BHFT01041816.1:0-30317 GCA_004320025.1 Laticauda laticaudata | reverse complement strand
TCCAATGAATCACATAAATTAAGTTTGTCTGACAAGGTGCCTGTGAATGAGTTACTCACTGGAACAGACTGTCTGTTCACAATATAATCTTCCATTTTCTGCTGCTTCAAAGGCTTGGATAAACTCTCTGCTGCAGAGTGCTGTCTCTTCCTTCTTTTCCCCACTCAGTTTATCTTATTAAGTTTAATGATTTTGTATATAGGAAAGAAGCCTCTGATAAGTAGATACTTATCAGTGATAGATATCTAGAAGAAGAGGCCAACTGCATGGAAAGTTCTTGCAAAAGCAGCACCTCATTGCATGGGATGAGACACACCTACATGACTGCCATTTTTCATTTTGCCCTTCATTTCACAGTTTAGCTGAGCAGAACTGGTTTTAGACTTCATATTTTGATGGTCTCCAGAAACAGCTCCGGAAGGTGATTGCCAGAATCCTAACTGTCAAAAGAGAGAGTGTCGATCAATGAAGGAAAATAGTTATAATCACCACAGCCATCACTACCCTTAGCTTTAATTACAACTGAGATTGCTAATTACTCTATTAATTTCTCATAAAGATGTCTTTTATTTTAACTTCATTTTTATTTCTCTTGTAGATAGGCAGCAAATCAATTTCATAAATAAAGAAATAACACAGCTCCTGGTAAATTAATGGTGGGCCTAGAGAGGGCACTTGGGTTGAAAGAAGCTGTCAAGGAGCTATCAAAGTCTTCTGGGATCCTATTTCACTCAGAAAGGTGGTAGTACATAAAGATTCCAGGAAGGGTATAACTCTATTGAAAGCAAAGAATAGAAAATATTAAGTCATCTCAGATTTGCAGGCATCATGTTTATTTGACTATAGGACAGAAATAGTTTTCCTCCCAACCTTCCACAGTATGTGTGTAGAAATCTTTGACTAAGTGTTGACTTCTGGCAATGCTTGAACAAGTCTCTGCATTTTCTTGAAGTGGTTTGCCATTGCCTCCTTCCCAGGGCTAAGAGAAAGTACTGGCTTTGTGCCTAAGAGGATCCAGGGAATTCTGTCTCCTGTTTCTAATCTAATACCTTAATCACCACACCAGATTGACTCCCCCAACTTTCCAAACCAACCCCTGATTTCCTGATGGTCTCTCATGCTACTCCCCAGATTCAACTCAGTTTAGTTTTTTATCACTCAAGATTGGCTAAGCATAGCCATCTGCTATTCTGAAATGACAGTGCTGAGACTTTATCTGTTAGTGGATGGACTCCAGATTGGTTTTTGTTTTTTGCTGGGAGAGAGAATAAGCTCTGAAATGGTAAGGCCTAATTGTTTCAAGACAAGACAGTAGGGGGAGAACTTGCACTCCTGACCGAGTCTGAGATGAAGCTGGGATTCCTGTGGAAATTTCTCAGGGTCCTATTTTCCTTCTGGTATAGACCACACATGCACCAAATCCCTCATCCTGGCTGTGAAGATAAAATGCTCTACCAAAAAGTATCCATAGCAGGTTTGTCAATGAAAAATTGGTTGAGGCATACTGAAGCTCTGAGCAAAATGTTAATCTGTGTTCTCCACATAAACACATACCTTTCCTCAGCCTTGAAAATCTGAAAGGAGGCATAAGAGCACTTCCTACCCATTCCCTTGGTCCTCACACACACAAATATACAGAGAGAGAGGGAGGGAGAGGGAGGGGGAGAGGGAGAGAGATCCCTATTATGGATAAGCAGGCTTCAGGATGACAGGATCTACTATCTTCTTCTTTTAACTGGAACTGCAGGTTTCCACCAAATATAAAGAGGTATTATAACATGGTGACATCCCAGAAGTCAGAGGCAACTGCCTTGTGCCATTGCCAACCCTACACATTGGAAGAAACTGTATGTGGGAAGACAAATATGCATAATGGATAATCCAGACAAATCATTTTTACATTTTACAATGAAGATTGTGGTGGCTAAAGTTTAAAGAATAACATACAACACAGGTCATGGCAGACAATTGCTGGATCCCCACACTCATTACTGATATCTGTAATCAGCCAATTATAAGGTATCAAACTGTGGCTCAACATAATGCAAGTTATAGACTACATTATTTTTATTATAAACAACAGTATGATTTTTGATCATTATACAATGGAGAGAGAAAGTCCCCTGTTGTTCTAATTCAACTATCCTGCAATCTATCAGATTTCTATTTGCTTCCCATTCTTGACCCTAGCAGTGCACCAGGAAATTTCATGTTACACTTAGAAGTTTCAGTTAACCAAGACTAAATTTTCCACAGCTCTGTGAACTTTAGTCTCAGGATATATTGGCACTTGGCCTTTTCTCTATAATAATAAATTATAACGTTTTGTTAATGGAGAATAAAGTAAATGATTGTGTCCAAGAATAAGTTTTGACATACTCCTTGATTAATCTTAAATCTTCCCAGAAAATTCTCTCAAAATAGTCTGTGGTTTCTCTTTTTTTCTTGGATAGGCTGAAACATGAGTTAATGTTGGGAGAGTAGAACAAAATGTGGTTTGGGATATTACTGGCAAAATAGGATCAGACTTTTCTGATGCAAACTCTATCATGAGAATGTCTGTAAATCACCAAGATGCCATACTCTAATCAACAGCAGGAATCAGTGAAACACAATATATCGCTCACCCACTGACCAATGCTTGCCAGAATAGGACATTATGAAAGACTTTTGGGACTTCCCCAGAACCAAATCCCCCAAAATGGTAATCAAACTAAGGTCCTCTTCCTCTTCCCAACCATGGCACAAACATGGCCTGGTAATTTATCTTTGTCCAACATGTCCGTATGATCTTATCTTTGTCTCATTCCTCAATCATAACTGAAATATGATGGGTGGGCTGATACTAAGCTGGGCTGATGTGAAATTGTATTTTCTCTTTTATCCTGATACTGTGCAGGGACAGCCATAGATTTGCAAAACTGGTTAGACTGTAATCAAAGGAAGTCAGGAGACCAGCAGTGACTTGAAACAAAGGCAATAGTTGCAATATAGGCCAACTCAAGGACAGGTGATGAAAGCCAATGGCAAAAAGTCAATCAGGTTTACCACAAATATTTTTATACTACTGAGCTCCTGAATGTGAAGAACTAAGCTTCCACCTTTGAGATCATGGTGTTTTGACATGTACTGTGGCAGTAGATGACACGAATAATTTTGTGCTAGCAAACACAAGAGAAAAAAACTAGAAAAGAAACAAAATGAAACTAAATCCTGATTCTTTTCAATCTTGAGAAGTTTATATATTTCCTACTATTTCAATAGCCAACAGATCAAGGGTGTCAAACTCGCGGCATCACATGATGTATCAGGACTTTTTTCCCCCTCCCCAAACCAGCTCTGAGTGTGGCCAGCACATGACACATCCGGCCCATTTGATAGCCCTGCAGTAGATGCATTGATTCATATTGAAATCACACCCGAGGCACTCTACGCTTTTGGTCTACTTTTGGAAAGGATATATAAAATATAAAAAGTGAATTCTGATATATAAAATCAGTCATTGTGGGTTTTCAGCATGGTCTATGGCATAATATTATATGTGAATCTGGCCACCCAGGGCTTTTTCGTGGTTATAAGAGTTCACCCTAGCATGATGAAAAGCTCTTACCACCCACCAGTTGCATTTAGCTATAACAGTATAGCCAACTTTGGCCTTTCCAGTAAGTTACTCAACAAATCTCCAGACAAACCTCTATTTCTTCTTTCAAGATTTCGTGCAGCTGCTGGGTTGTGGCTCTTTGTGATATCATCTACCCAGGTTTATGTGTCTGTAGGTGCTTATTCACATCCCTCCAGTTAGCAAATTTACTCAGGGACTTTCAGGTTATTTTATCTTTAGCTGTTTGAGAAGAACTTTATTTTTTGCATTTTCTGCCTTTTTATCATTTGATTTTTTTACATTATATTTGACCCTGAATGAAGGCAGTTTAGAAATGTTTTAAAGGAATAAATAATATTAATAGCCTAATACTGATGAAAGATTTGCCCTGGTTCTAGATTGGTAAATTCTGTTAACAGTCACATCTCCTTCCCTAGACTAATTGTCTTCTTCCTTCCCAGTCCCACCACAACTGAATTCCTTTCCTTCCTAAAAGCATCAGGCATTCCCTCCTTTATTTGACTTCATTTACTTCTGAATGGCAAGAAACTTTGTCAGGAAGATAATGCCAAAGAAGAAAAACTACGGAAGACAGATAGGAAGACAGCCCCCAAACTAAGGCCTGGAGACTCTGAATAGACCTGACCCTGAAATTGTAGAAATTGACTCTTTTCATCTCCAAATAAGGAATGACCCATACCCATTCCCAGAAGAGATTGTGAAGGAAAAGGCAGCCACAGATAAGAGCGAGGAAGTGGCACTTTGTCAATGTTTGAAAATAAGTCTCCTGTGGCAAGCCCATTTTGAGCCAACCTAAATAGGCTGTCTTCTGCACCCATTCTCAACTCTGCGGATTATTATCCAACAATTTTCCTTTAACAGGTTTCTTATCGATCTCATTCTGCAAGCAAACTCTTTTGGGGGATGTTTTTAAGAGCTCAGTGTATTGGAGATGAGATCCAAAATCAACCATATTAAACATATTGTAGAAGACACCTACACCTTATTTTCTCCCCACCCTTATTTTGGATTGGAAGGCACCTCTGGATCTTTCTACCTTACCCAAACCTTTATCTAATTAGCAGCTATGTTAGTAATTAGACACACAATCAAAGGGGTCAACCCAATGCCTAGTAGCAACTTCCTGTTAGGCCCCATCTCTATTGTGCTAAGATCTTGCCTGGAGATATGAAAGCCTTGGGGGAGAAAACCTGAATTTTTAAAGAGAAAAATGGGTTCCTTCCTCTACCTATAGATATTTTTATCTTTCAAAAATTGGAAGGACAAGGGAAGAAAAAGTTATGAAATAATACTTAATATTTTCACTTTGAATAATAAATAAATGTTTTATATGTTTGGAAATATTCACATAGCAAACAGAGAAATAAATATGGATAGGGAGGCAAGTAATCTTTCAGTTTTTAGAAATCCATGAAAATTATAATCTGATAAAAAAGTAAAAATCATAAGTTGTCAAAATTGCTGTTGTGGTACTGTTGCAGCATCAGAAAATGACACTGATTAGACAATTTCTCATGCAGCAAGCACATATTGTTGGGGTGTTTCTCCCCTTTTCTCAGCATTTTCTTTAAAATTATGCTTTCTATTTAATACAATAGAAGACCATACCTAGAATGCATAACTTTATTTTATTCCAATTTTGATTTTTTTTTCAATTTGCATAATTTGCCTGCCAGCTTCTCTTAAAAAGGAAAAATGAATAATTTAACAACCTGCCACCCCATTCCCCTCTTTTTTCTATATTAAGCATTGTTAGGAAAAGAAATAAGTTACACACAAAAAAAATGGGAAAGATAATAAAGTAAAAATAAATCACAAAATACTGTAGATAAATATATAACAACATATCTTTATGCTTTTTGTTAGTTATAAAACTGTGTCACACTTTTACAGAAAACAAGTTATTTTTTTAAGTAATAATCATGTTGATAAAAGATATTAAAAAGTTAGTATTTGCATGAATTGCAGTTTTCCCTATAAGGTCTATTGGGGTGGAGGGGAGGATTGATTTTTCTCATTGTTCCAAAACTTCTGTAAATTATGTATGTCTTAATTCTTCCTCTTCATGGGAATTATTGGGATGACATGAATGAATTATTTGCAATAAGGGATGGTCTCCAGAGTTGTCCTGTTCCTGAAAAGAAATTATGGAATATAAATTAGGGGGGAAAATGTGAGCAAGCAATTCCATCATAGCAGTGTAACCTCCTGGCTTCTCTCGTTAGATATGAAAGTTGCAGTATAAGGAAGCCAAAAAAAGTGTTGAGTGTTGGCCATAAAAAATATCCAGGTCAAAAAATGTGAGCAAGGAAAGCCTTTTTATTAACAAACTCATTCTCACAAGAAAAGATGGCACACTATTTTGTGATCTTCAGTGGGTTTGGGGACTGGCCCCTCATACAAATGTTAACAAAGTCATTCATCTTTTGAAAAATTTTATGTTAAGAAAATAATTAAATAGACATTCAAGTTCACTCAAAAGTCCAATGAGAATTATATGTAGGATCTAGAGAAGCAAGATTTTACCAGGGTAACTTATTTTGTTAACAAGTCCCCAGATGCTATACCTTCTAAAGTGCCTATTGGGTTCTATGACCCTGTCTTGTGCCTTAATTTTACCTGTATAATGAGCTCCTACACAATCATTCTTCTTATACTCACTGTTTTCTATGGAGGCTTCCACACATTGAGTGATTTTGATACAAAACTGTAAGTAACAGCAGTGGCAGCAACAGATCACAAGAACTCAAAGATTTGGTAAGCAAGGAAATGAAATAGCAAATTAGAAAGTGTGGGATCTTTTCATTTTGTTTCTGAAATAATTGGGAGAGGGTTCTTATAAATTTTCCCGTCCCCCTTTATTTTTGCATCATTAACCTTAGGTGATTCATTGTTCTGAGGACGAGTGATTTTTTTAAAAAACATATTGTATTTTAAGTATCTTTATGTTGGAGAGAAGATATTCAGTTCCTTCCTTCCTTCCTTCCTTCCTTCCTTCCTTCACTGCCTGTCAGCCAAAATTTCAGTAGTGATTACGAATAAAATCCAATTGAAAGTAATAAAATCTCATCCTTACAACAGTGTAAAAGCAGCTGACAGTCAACAAGCTAAATCAATATGAGAATTTTAACCAGGTTATTCTTTGATTAAATAATTTGAGGTTTCCTCCCATTGTCCTTCAGCCTTTTCTTTCCTCATCTTTCCAACTACACAGATAATGACTGCTATTAAATTGCACACATGCAATAATTTTGTCTAATTATGTGGTTTTTTTAAAAAAGAATTTGTAAGATCCAAAGGAGCTCTTTTAATCTTGGACATCAAAATGGATCAAAAGTGTGTAATGATTGAAAATCTATTATCCCCTAAGCTTCAGCCTATTATCACATAAGCATCATCCACAAAAACAAGGATCCATCAAAGATTAGAAGACAATAAACTTGCTGAAGATTCAAATTGTATTGAACTCACAAAAATGTCCCTTTTCTCTTTTTTCCTTAAAGAAAACTTAAACTCTGATCAGGCCAGAGTTGTATTAAAAGAAATTAATTTTCTTTTTAATTAAAAAAATTAATACAGAACTGTATCAAAAGAAATTAATTGTTCAACACATTTCGGCCATTTTCCTCTTTAAACTTTTTTATCCACTCCCAGATACTTTTCTCTATGCAAAGTTGAAAAAGATAAGAATATCCCTATCCTTTGTTCCTTCCTAACATCTTTGAAAATAAAACAGCTAAGAATTCAGCTTTTCCAGACAAAGCAGTTCTTGATCATAAAATGGAGCAATTTGGTGCTTGTCTTAGAAGAGTGCAGGATTATAGTGAAATTCTGTAGAAAGATATTCGAAGCTCCACTGACCTTGAACAGAAATTATTTCTCCCAGAGATTGGCAAATGCAACTCCATAACTATTGACCATTGGTACTGCTGTCTGGAACTGATAACAATTGCAGATTAAACATCTAGAAGGCATGTAGAGTGCTGATATATAGAACTGAAGCCTTAGTTGCCCTTTTCCAGTGGTGTGACAGTTAGGCATGAGGAATTAGAATCAGAAAAATTTAGGATAACCACCTGCAGTATTTGGGTATCAATCGATAGGTGGAATTCTATAAAATATACAGATAACTAGCTAAATGAAAAGAGCTATAAAAGTGATTGTATAAATGGCTAGATGTATTAATGTTAACATTTGATTTTATAATACCTGCAGAGATTTTTAACATTACTTTTCTCTTTTGTACAAATTGTTCAATGACACAGTTATGGATTGAGAAAAAAAAACAATAGAAATGTCAGGACCACATAAATCATAAAGTAGGAAGAGATTATTATACCAAAGTGAATTCTGAAGGATAGCTATGTAGGACAGCTAGTATCTGAATTAATTTGCAATTCAGGAAACCCCTGTCACACTGCACCAACGGATGGAAAGAGGATATAAAATGGAGAAAAACACTTGCCATCCGTTGGTTAACGCGATGGCTTCTCGTTTTTATCACTGCGTCCATTTTTCTTCCTCTCTATCCATCCAGGCATCCATCGCACTGACATTTCATTCTCGCTCAAAAAGTTTTGAGCTGTCAAAAACTTCTGAGCGGAAAAGTATCGCAACGCGGTTCGTCCAGCATCCCCTAGGCATATGGACTCCATTCTGCATCCGTCGTCATCCGTTCACGCAGTCCGCTACATCCGCTAGGCATCCGCTGCGGCATATCCGCACCCACTCGCATCCGCTGTCCAGCGGTTAAACGACACAGGGAGAAGCAGACACGCGACGTGGAACGGACGCGCAGCATTACATTGTAGCATGACGCGAGGAAAGTGAAAGCGGATGCAGCTCGCAAAGAGAAAGCATTTAAAACGGAAAAAAAACATTCGCAGAGGGGAACTATCTCGGATATAAGGATGTCTAGAGGATGCTTAGAGGATGCAAAGGACACATAGTGGAAAACCTATATTGCCTATAAAAGAGGGGAGCAAGCTCACCTGGATCTCACTTTCAGAACCCAGCAGCCCAGCTGTGCAGACCTTCTGAACCTTCACTGCCTCTTGCTCTTCCACGCTCCAGTCATGTCCACCATGGATTCGTTAACAAACTCCTTTTGGTAGCCACCATCCATTTCTGCAAACAGTGCCGAAGCCATCTACAGGCTCTTTCAAACTCTACGTACGGAAGAAAAGGAGGCGGCGCAAGAAGCATCGAGGTACGAAGATGGTGTTACCCAGAAGAGCAGAGGACGGACGTACAAACCAAGCTGAATGGTGGAGCTCAGAAACGAAGACCACTCGTGCATTCCAGAACTTCATGAGGATTGCTTCCAGCCATGTTGACGCAGTTGTGGAGTGGCTGGACACCCAGGTTGACCAAGCAGAGCACCAAACTTTCCGCCAGCCTGGACCTGGGCTCAAGGTGGAACTGACTCTGCACCACCTGGCCTCAGGAACCACCTAACAGGAGCATGCAGTACGGTAGAGGGATGCACCAAACCATCAGCATTGTGGTCAGAGAAGTGGTGCAGCCATCATCGAAAGAATACCTGGAGGATCTTCTCCGTGCCCTCACTGAAGAAGGCTGGAAAAGTTTGCAGAGCAGTGGTATCAGAAGGGACTTCCCAACACGTTGGAGCCATAGATGGCAAGCACGTGCCTGCAAAGCTCCAGCCAAGTGCATGGGTCCACTTTATTTCAATTACAAGGGCTTCTTCAGCATCCGTCCTCTTCGCCTTTCTTCGTCGATGCTGACTACAAGTTTCATGCCACATCGATGCTATAGGCACCGCTCTGTTCAGGATCCGCAGTATACAACACCAGTCATCTCAAGGAGGGGCTGGGAATGCAAACTTCATCTGAGCTGTCCCAGTCCAGACCCCTGCCCAACGACTGCAAGATGTGCCTACTTCATCATGGGGGAGGACGCCTTCTCCCTCAGAACCTACCTCATTGAAGCCCTACACTTCAAAGCCACCCTCACCGGTGAAGACGAGGATCAATTAACTACAGGCTGTCCAGGGCAAGGCGGGTGGTGGAAGAACCGCTTGTGGCTATCCTGGCAAACAGGTTCAGGTACTTCTCACACCATGCCAGATCACCAGAGACCGTGAGAAGGATCGTGGAAGCTGCTGCATCCTCACAAATCTCAATGCGCGACCGCTACCCAGTGTTCAGAACAGGCTCGTGGACTCCAACAGGCAATGGGACATGGAGGCCTGGGATATGGAGGAAGGGCGGAAACCTGATTAGACACTAAGGATGTGACAAGGCCCCAACAGATGCTTCACCATGAAAGGAAAGGAAGGAGCGCAACCTCTGAAGGAACTGAGTTGCAACTCCCCAAGCTGGAGCAGTGGAGGTGGCAAGACAGATGATTGATATAGATTGATTAATGGGTGCTTCCTTCAGCTGTCTACGATACGACTTATGAGATTGGGCCATGTATGTTTGAGTTTGGCCCTACACTGAACAGGGAGATTTTAATTAAGAGTTGTGTTTTTGTGAAATTGTTGATGAATGATTTAAATTTAGTTAATTGATAACTGAAAGGGCCATAGGGTGGCACGCTGGGAGAGTGGACCATACAGTTCCCATTATTGCTTGCATGGAGGCTTTTCTTAACCCACAGCTATTACCCATCCCACAGGCATCCACTTGCTATCCTTTACCATCCCACAGCATGCAAAGGCTTAAATCATTTCTAGAAAGTTTTCCACCAGACTTTATTTTTACAAAAATAAATGAAGGCAAGGTGTTGAGAGAGCTTCCTTCCTCCATATGCCATGGTGGGTGTCAGTCCCAGTACCGACGGACAGATGTACGAGGCCGGCTTTGGCTGCGGATGGCAGAAGGAGCAGTGTAGTGGGTCTATCTGGTCTGCAGCTGTGTGAGGACTGGCGTGCGGGTGGCATTCGGTGACGTGACGGTAGGCATTGGTGGCTTCAGTGGCATCAGTGGTCATGTGGTGCCAAGGAGGTGGCACAGTTTGTGGCATTAGTGGCATGGGTCTGGCATCGGTCGGCATCAGTGGAACCGTGGCAATAGGGGGCGTCCGATGAGTCTAGTGCCTGGGACTGGAAGGGCGCTGCCTGTGCGCTGGGAGCCTCCTGGTAAGCCGTATTAGCCCTGGTAGGGGTGAGGGCCTGTGGAAAAGGCCTTGGAATGGTGAAGGGACATCACCTGGGGTGGCAGGAGCAGACCGGACTGGGTGGAGAGGTTCCTTGGATCTGTGACGGGTTTAAGCAGGGCTCGGTTGATCTGGTCCTTCACCACTGGTACTGGGGTTCCGCCATGTCCGTGAGGGTCTGGTTGCATAGGAAGGAAGGCTTACGATTGTATGAGGATGAGGAGTTGATTGTTGGGACCAGCTGAGAGAGGAATCTATGCTGCTCCTGATGGTTTTGTCTCTTATCTCCAGCAGGAGAGTGTGGCTCTGCCCCTCCTGTTCTGGCTCTCTGGCCTTTCTGTGGAGGTTGGAGTGGGGGGTGGATGCGGGTAGGATCTGTGGTGAAGTGCCATCTCCTTCTCCCACTGCGCCAGGAGAGTCCTCCACGCACTCCGCCACAGTTAGAACAGTGTCCGTGGGTTCTCCGTCGTGGCACGCTCCACCAGACACCTTGCCTGGAGACAGGAGCTGAACTCTCGCCGGGAAGAGGACTGGCTCTCAGCAGGCTGCCTGGAGAGGAGGGTTTGTGAGAGGGGCTGCTCCCGGTGGCGGCATCTCACCCTCCAGGAAGCTGCACTTGGCCATGATGTAGGTCTCTCTGTCTGTCAGCTTGACTGCGGCCTGGCCAGATTTCTTGGAGGTGCAGCTTCCGTACCAGGTGTGGCATGTGCTTTTCCACCAGCCAAGGAGCACCTCCGAAGTGTAGCCCGACTCTCCGCCTTCTCTCCTCCAAGCAGGCCTGCTTTCCTTTTGGTGTCCCTGTAGAGCCTGTGTCCTTTCGCCATAGATATAGTTTCATTTTCTTTCTCATCCACTCCAGCACCTCATCCTCATGTTCCTCCTCGATTGTTGTATTGCCTCCTCTCCCCGTTTCGCGTCTCGCCTCTTCCTCCCGTTTGGAGGACCCACATGGACCCTTATCAGAGGTGCTTCCAGGTTGTTTCGGGACTTGCTCCTCCACACCTACCACCAGCAGCAGCACACCAGCAGATCATCATCAGCAGCAGCAGCAGCACAGCCACCAGCAGGACCAGGATCAGCAGGCGCAGAGTAAGCATCCAGCAGCGCCGCAAGCACCAGGAGCCACGAGCGGACCAAGCAGGACGATCAAGACCAGGAGCACGAGCAGCGACCATGCAGGACAGCAAGACCAGGAGCACGAAGCAAGACCAGGAGCACGAGCAGGACCAGCAGGACCAGCAGACAAGGAGCAGCATCAGCAGAGTAAGCACCAGCAGGAAGCACCACTGACAGTAAGCCAGCATCAGCAGAGTAAGCACAGGCAGAAGCACCACCACAGATAGCAGCATCGCCAGGGTAAGCACGAGCAGGAAACACCACCACCAGGAAAGAGCATCAGCAGAGTACAGCACGAGCAGAAGCACCACCACCAAAGAAGCAGCAGCAGCTCCTCCAGAAGCGAAGCAGCAGAAGCCCCAGCCCCAGAAGAGCGGAGACATGTGCAGCAAGCCCCAAGCAGAAGCAGATGTAGTGCCAGGCGTGTGGTGAGATGGGCCCTGGTCCCTCTTGCCAGGGCTGGCAGCAAGATGGCTGAGGCTTCCTCTTCTTCCCCATGGTTGTGGGGTGCTGGCTGCAACAAGGCTGGCAGGCAGTGCTGGCAGTGCAGGCAAGCAGCCAAGGCTGGCAGGGAGGCTGGAAGGCGGCTGGCAGCAAACGTGGCAGTCAGGCATACAGCAAGGCTGGCAGCAGGCTTGGCAGGAAGGCTGGCAGGAAGGCTGGTAGGCAGCGCTGGCAGAAGGCTGGCAGAAGGCTGGCAGGTAAGGCTGGCAGGAAGGCTGGCAGCAGGCAGGGCCCAAGGCTGGCACGCAGGGCAGGCAGCAAGGCTGGCAGGGGGGCTGGCAGGCAGGCTGGCAGGCAGGCAGGCTAGCAAGGTGGCAGGCAGGCTGGCAGGGAAGCCTGGCAGGGAGGCAGTCATCAAGGCTGACAGGCAGGCTGGCAGGCAGCAAGGCTTGGAGGGAGGCTGGGAAGGCAGGGCTGGCATTGCAGGCTGGCAGGCGAAGGCTGGCAGGCAGGCAGACAGGCAATGGCTGGGCCAGGGAGGCTTGGAAGGCAGGCTGGGCAGGCAGGCAGGACAGCACGAGCTGGCAGGGAGGCTGGAAGGCAGGGCTGGCAGGCAAGCTGGCAGGAAGGCAGGCAGGCAGCAAGGCTGGCAGGCAGGCATGCAGGCACAGCAGGCTGGAAGGCAGTCGATGTGTCTGGAAGCAGGTCTTCCCTGAATGGTGACCTGCTTGGGGCTGCCCCCTTTATATCCACGGGCTGATGCTACATGCATCCTCCCCGTTGCGCAGTGAACGCTAGGCATCCGCTAGGCTTCGCTAGGCATCTGCTAGGCTTCCGCTAGGCATCCGCGTAGGCTTCCGCTGTTGCATTCCACTTCATCCGCTCGCTTACCGCTCTTCATCCGCTTCATCCGCTGCGGCGTCTGCTCTTACATCCGCTCTTTCCCTTCCCTGTCCGCTTTGCTGCAGCCGCGGAAGCCTTGGTGGGATGTGCCATCTGCTTCCCATCCGCTTCCATAGCCGATAGGCTTCCGGGAGCTCCGCTTTCCATCCGCCCTGCATCCTCCCCTCCGTTCCGTTCCTTTCCGTGTTATCCGCTCTGGTTATTGCAAATTTTTTGCCCTTTGAGAGCGGGATAACACGGATGGAAACATTTTTTTCTCATTCCGCTGTGTCCTTTTACAAACGCTTTTGCATCCGTCGGGTGCCAGTGTGACAGGGCCTGAAGAACTGTCTTACTTATTCTCTGGGAATGAACCTGCATATCATTGCACTCTTTATTTCAAAGGCTTTTTCAAAGAAAACAGAATATTTAGATCAGAATGGGTTTAACTCTAAGAGTGATTATTTACTATAAACATGTTCTATTGTTTTCTTGTATTAGTTTTATATTTCTGATATAATCAAACAACTAGATCAATAAATGTTCTGTTCTGTTCTACTCCATTCCATCCCATCCTGAATGTTGTACGTAACAACTTTGAGGTATTACATATTCACAGTATTTTCTTTAGGGTTAACAAATCTGGGCTACAAAACTGGATAATCATTAAATGATAGCAAAGAGTTACAGTTTTCTGTACCTCCTTTTGCCATCAGATGGCTTTCTGGATTTTTGCAGCCCATGTCTGTTTGCCTTTGGTTGCTATTGTGCCATACATTAGATATATCTTGCTTGGAATGTAAAAAAGAACAGAAAGTTCACCAGCATGGTGAACTGATGCCAAAAGGAGACCTGGAGAGGGTTACTGCACTGGTAGTCTTCCTTCTCCTGGCATTCAATTGATTTTATCTGTCCAAGCTCAGATCCATGGATAGTGAAAATTACACCACCAGCCACCCTGACTTTCTCCTCCTTGGCTTGTCCTCTCGGCCAGAACAGGAGTACTTCCTTTTTGTTATCTTCCTCATTCTGTACCTGCTGAACATGACTGGGAACCTCATCATCATCTTTTTGATCCGTTCTGATGCCCGGCTCCTCCATGCACCTATGTATTTCTTCCTCAGTCACCTCTCCTTTGTGGATGTCTGCTTCACCTCAACTACTATTCCCAAGATGCTGCACAATCTCCATATAGGCTGCAAGAACATTGCTTTCACTAACTGCATGATCCAGATGTATCTCTTTCTGGCCTTTGCTATCACTGAGAACTTCCTGCTGGGCGCCATGGCACTGGATCGTTTTATGGCCATCTGCCTGCCATTACGCTACCCTGTACTGATGAAACCACTGCAGTGTCATGTCATGGTATTTGTGGCATGGTTACTGGCCCACCTTCATGCCCTCTTACATACTGTATTAATGTCCAGGCTTTCCTTCTGTGATCGTCGGGAGATACCTCACTTCTTTTGTGACTTCCAGCCTTTAGTGGTGATGGCCTGCTCTGATAAGAGCCTCAGTGAAATGTTGAGTTTCTTTGAAGGAGGAACAATTATTATTGGCAACTTCATTCTCATTCTTGTCTCCTACATTCGCATTGTCCAAGTTGTGCTTCGGGTTCCTTCTGGCCAAGGTCGGAGCAAGGCCTTCCAAACCTGTACTTCTCACTTGATGGTTGTGACCCTCTTCTATGGTTCTGCAATTGGGGTCTATTTCCGGCCCCTCTCTTCCTATTCTGGGGACAAGGACAAGGTGGCCACTGTTATGTACACTGTGGTGACTCCCATGCTCAACCCCTTCATATATAGCCTAAGGAATGCAGACATGAAAGCTGCCCTCCACAGAGCACTGGATAAACTAAGAAACACTTTGCAGAAGCCACAGACTATCAACACTTGATGTCAAATATGGGAGAATGTTATTTGATGCAGTGTCTTACACATTTAGCATGAGTTTTTATTCTTAAATAACTTTTTTATTTTTAACCCAGTATGTGAATCTTTATATTTTGTTTGAATGAACATAAGAGTTTATGTTCATCTTCCTCAGCTAAGTGCTCACCAGAATGTTGAACTACAATTCCCATCAAACAGTCAACCAGTATAGATGGATATGGATGATGAGAGCTGTAGTCCAACCCTTGGCATCTCAGAAACCTTGATAAAGTATCAAGTCCCTGAACACCTGACTCTACCAAATTGCTTGGGGTGCACATAGAGCATGCAACCTTGAAATTTGTTGGGGACTTAAAGGGCCACCCATCCACCCACCTTTATACTTTGTTCTATTCTAGTATCAACTACCTTCTACTGGGATACAATATTTATATGGTTTTTATGTTTTTAACTGTGCACTGCCTAGAATCGCTCTGTGAGTGAAACTTTGATGTGTAAAAAAATAAATAAAGGAACAGGTATTCATGATGATCTGCATTAAAAAACAGTCCTAGTTTTGTCATTAATTCTGAATTTGTTAATCCAAAATAAATACTACTGGTGATTAAAGGATGGTCAATGATGGTCAGTCATGCTTTTGGTTCCAGAATTAACAGAATGGACAACTGTTAAGAGGGAGTGCAATGCAGTGATTACATAGTTGGACTAGAGAGATCTTTGCTCATCTGTGAAGTTGTCTAGATGACTTTGGGCCAGAGACTCGCTCTTTCTCCAGAATACCTCACCAGTTAAGAGCCATTATACCTTAGTCATCTCACATTTGAATTACTGCAAAGCACCTGATGTAGGGTTGCCCAGATGCACTCATCTGGTCCAGAAGGCAGTGATGCTGACAGTGATGGGCATGTTGCATTATGTGCACAGGTTGCCTGGTTGCCATTTGGCTTCTGAGTACTTTTCAAGGTGCTGGTTATTACTTATAAAGCCCTGGTTTGCAAAGAGCCTGGTTATATTTGAAGGACCATCTGTTTTGATGTTTTCACCTATCTGGTCAGGTCAACAAGAATGGCACAATCAAGAGCTTGGCAATTATGCAGTGTCGTCTTATAGGACTTGGGAATCATGTCTTCTAGGAGATGGCTCAGAGTCACTATGGAGTCTGTTTTCCTCGAAATGGGTATAATAAATACAAATAAAATATGAGTAGGATGAAGGATAATAACCTGAACTCCTGCTGCTCACATACATTTCTTCTGAAAGAGACATGAGGAAAAAACATGCAATAATTATGATCAATCTTCAGTTATTCTGCTGTTGAAAACAAACAGGTGTGATATTTCAGAAATCTGATTGTGGTAATAATCTAAACCTACTAACCTACTATGTATTATTTATTTTCTCACCTCATGTACAGAAACCTCCTGTTGTTATTTCTTCAAATTGAAGATCACTGACTCTTATGTAGGAAGTTAGCACCCATACCTCTCCTAGAAAAATGAAATATCCTGGGAAATATTAAAAGGGCAGAATATTTCCCCTAAAAAGAGTAGAAACTCACAAGCAGAAACTCACCCCAGAAGTAGAAGTTCACCCCCACCTTTGTTAATGGGTGGGCCATTAAGGCCTGGGCCAGAATACTTTACATAACAAAGATCTCTAGGTAAAGCTATAGCAATTGCCAAAAGCCCTTTCAGTGCATCATCATCCAGCAAAGCTCAACCAAGCCTGGAACTCAGGACAGCCTACACAGTTGCCCCTGCATGGCCTCATGGGAGTCTGACAACCAATCAATCAGACTACAAGCTCCAATTCAAATCCCAACAAAGGTTATAAAACCCAGGCATTCTCAGCACCTCAGTCCCTTCTTTCTCTTTTCCTTCACCTTGGAGCATGTGATCATCCTTCTTTGGAGTTTCAAGCCATGTGGTCCTGCTGTCTACCATTAAACCATCTTTCCAAGTAGTCACCATGTTTCCAGTGTCTTTTTCCCCACTTGGAACTGAACCCAGAAGAATATTTCTTCCAACAGACCCAAGTATAAGATTACTACTATTTTATACTGCCTACTTGTTTTAATAATGCCTTTATATTGTTGTTGCAAAATAACTGACATTGACTAAAATACAACATCATTTTAAAAGTACCTGGTTTTTATTACTATTCGGGGAGGTTAATAAAATTAAGACAGCCTGTTTCTCATTATAATATTGTAAAATATTCAATAGTATTTGAGATAGTCCTCACATTTTCTCCTAGGTGTGGATCCATAAGGAAACTTACCCGGTGGAAGAACACCCTCATTAAGGCCAACTCAAAAACTCAAAAAATATTATGCAAATGTGAAGATTGATCAGAACTCTGACTTCAACCTGGAAAACAATGTTAGAAAACTTTCAATGGTTACATCAGTTGGAGAAAGGAAGGGCAGCTTAGTCCAGATAAATTGCAGTTTATCCTTGCAAACACTTAACCTTAAGAATCTAATCCCATGTACATTCAGAGAAATGCCACATTTGAGTTTAATGAGACACATTCCCAGGTAAGATTTTGATCTATGCATTTGAAAATAAGCCTTAAAAAGCTCCCTGAGACTGGAGTCTAACTAAAATGCCCTCAGTTTATTCAGATTTACCCGCATTTCATGAATTAAATTTACATTGCCCAATGTCCCAAGATGAAGTGGGCAAGAGCAAGATCCATTACAAAGCAGGGAAGTTGAGACAGGGCCTTCCCATTCATTCTAGGCAGCCTTGCTGCTCACAAGAGTTACCATCCAGTCTTTTGGATTGGGAGATCAGGACCAAACAATCCTCAGAACATCCATGCCCTCAGGAAATGTATCCACTTTTCTATTATACACCCATAGAAGATAACACCTAGACTGAAAGTTCATCATAAAATGCACATATTCAAGACAGCTCCACTTCAAAAAAAGCATTCAAAACAGAACAAAAAAACTAAGTTCACAGTTAAATTTATGGGCTATTGCTATTGCAATCTCTTCATAGGAAGGAAAAAGTAAGGTTGAAGTCCTGGGTGATTACTTCCGATTGCATAGAGTCAATTTGTAAAGCACACTGAGCCTTAACAAAAGATCTACCGCTAGTTGAAATAAAAAGCTTGAGCTTTTAATTAAAAATGCAAAACAAAATGTATGGTGGGTTGTTTTTTTGTGTGTGGTTTTTTTTTTGTAAATTACCAAGTAGCAATTCTATCAAAGAAAAGATGGGTCTTGCCTATGCTGGATTTTTTTTCCCCTTCTCATTCTTGGGTTTCCTGGATGATAACCTGACAAAATAATTGTAAAAACTTGAAAGTTTTGCAAGTATTATTCAGAACATTGTTAGATTGTGCTTCTATGCTCCCCACTCTTGCTGATGTTAAAAAAAATATGTACACAGGAGAAACAATATTTTGACTTATGAAGAAACAAAACATTACTGTAGATTGAAGTTGATTGTTAATTTTCCTTTCAAATGGCAGTTCGTTTTTTTTTATATTGGTAAAATTCTTCGGAGCTGAATTCTTTCTTCTAATTTATGTTGTTAATGAACTCATTGGCGGTATCATTAAAATGCTTTTTCTGGCTCTTCTGCTTGCAAATGAATTGTGTGATTTAGCCTGTCTTTCTCATGCTTTTGCAAATTGGCAAATTCAGCTGCATTCTAAGGCACTGAAACTTTTGGTCTTTATTTCCTTGCTATATCTCATAGCATACTACAAAAAAGCATCCAAATCAGTTTTAAACATTGGAAATGTATATACAATCCTCTCTGATAGCAAGCATTTCAATTTCACTTGAGTGTCCAGCATTCCTCATAGGAAATAATTTGAATAACATAGAGTTGCTGTTACCAATCATTTCCTTTTTTAAATCCTACAGGATTCTTTAGTTGACTTAATGTTCTTGACTTTCTGTACCTAGGAAGAAAGGGATTCTCTAAAACTACATCTTTTTTGTTGTTCAAAGACATCCTGTAATTGCATCAAATTACCAAAATGAAGTTATGCTTGATGGGACTATAGATGATTTTGAGAGCTCTATTTTGGGACAATTTACACCAAGAAATGAAGCAAAGAAAAATAATATGCAAGTTTCACTCATATCCATGTACTTCCCCCAAGATCTCTCCTCTCCTCAAATGACATGTCATCAAAGAACACAATCAACTCCAGGTAATGAAAAGCAAATGATTGTAAGGAAGCTGTTCTAATTGTCCACTTTGTAATGCAAAATTGTGTCAGATTTATGTTTTCCTTTTCCTGTTGAAAGTTTTGAAAAGGCATATCTTGATAAAGTTCTCATAATAATGGTCAGATCACCTGCTACTCCACAGAGAAAATACTTCCCATAAATACACTTTCTGACACATTCTCATTTCTTTCCATGACCCAATGTGGAACAATGATATTCCTCTCCATAATAATCGTGGACATAATAATAGGACCATCCCTAGTGTTGCCATATCAGGGCTGCATATCTTAGAAAGTCACTATATGATAGCAAAAATTTAAATGTATCCCTTTCAAAATCTCTCAAAATCACCTATAATCCCATCATCCAGCTGCATGTTGGAGTTTTGCAGCTTAAATGCACAGCTGTACCTACCACCCAGGGAGTTTCTTAATCTAGTAATCCAAGAATTATACTAAACTGAAGTGTCATCCAGGATCCCTGAAAAGAATAAGAGTTGGAAAGGATCTTGGAGATCTTCTAGTCCAATGCCCTACTCAAGCAGAAGACTATACCACTTCAGACAGATGGTTTTCCAATACCTTCTTAAAAACCTCCAGTAATGGAGCACCCACAAACCCTGGGTTACAAAGATTGAGCCACAAAGTGCTATGTTTTTACAGAGAGTGGCATATTTTTTCCATATTTTGATAAAGTAATTTGCAGCATACCCAAAATTTTGACTATGCTGGGAAAGGTATGCCAGCTTGGTGTGGTGGTGAAGGTCCTGGCCTAGAAACCAGGGAATGTAAATGGTAAGTTCTTGGCCTCCCTTGGGCATGAAAGCCATGAAATCTAGCTTAGTGACTCTAAATCAGTCCCACTCTCTTGGCCCAACTCTCTTCACAAGATTGCTGTTGTGGGGAAAGGAGGAGGAGGAATGAGTATTAAGATGTTCATTGCCTTGAGTGTGTATAAAAAGATAAGATAAAAATCCAACAACAGTAACAACAACAATAATAAACTAGGATGCTGGCAGCAACCTATGTCAACTATCAGCATTGGTCAATGATATTTGTGATACATTTTTAAATGTTCAGTTGACTGACTTTCATGTTTAATAAATAAAAGAGATCATAATAATATCTGTAACACCCTCAAACATCCACATCTGCCTATGCCAGGTCCTTGGTAAGAACTCGATAGATAGACAAAAATGCCAAACCCAGTCTGAACTGGGTGATCAATGATTATAACAACACAGTCAAATCTGGCTGACTGTGTGATCAATAATAATAACAACAATAACAATAAATAATAACAATAATATTTTAAAAACATTTGTGTTCTGCCTCCTCAATATATCAAGGAACAGCATATTCTGCCTCCCTCCCATTTTAAAGTGTTATTTCTCCAAGTTAGGGGAAAGACAAAACAATAGTTCTCCCAAAACCTGGACACATAACTCCCGCATAACTCTCTTCTTAGTTGATATGGACTCATCCATGCCACCTGTACGATAATGATGATCAAGGGCATGTAGAATAGCTGTCTCAGACACATGACAGGCGATCTAGTCACATTATGCCTGTGGCAACAATTGGCAAGCTTCCTTCTCTTAGTACATGGTGTGTGTACCTCTGCTACAGGGACACTTTGGGGCCTTTTAACCCACTTTCTTTCCTGATTTTTGCTACCATAGACCAAGCCTTGTAACATTGGGTCACCAGGTGTGGTGAAACTTCCAAGGTGGGATTTTCAAGAACACCCTTGGATGCAATGAAGGAGCCCAGACTGTATCCAACTGGAGTTGGTTGGCTGGAAAGCAAGATGTGGCAGGAATTTCCCCCCCCCCNAATTTCCCCCCCCCCTCCTTGCATCCTCTTTCGCCTGCCCCCCCCAACCCAGCCTTTCATCAACACTAATTGGCTCTTCTGATCTAATCTAGTCTGAATGTTAATGTGAAGCAAGCAGGGGTTCCAAAGCTCTCACTTCCCCCTCCCTGTACAATGGTCTACCTCCTTCCCCTCCCATTGCCCTTTGATATTCATGGCAGTAGGAGCCCAATTCCCACAGAGAACCACAGGCGGTGTGAGACAGTGATGGGCAGACTTGCCTGAGCCCCCTCCAAGAAGACTTCCATAACTCCCACCCACCCAGAAACAGAAAGGGCACCCTCTTCAATCTTGCCACCACACACAAACATGCAGCCCTAAAAATGGGCTATGGGGGAGGAGAGAAATGAGGATCTACCCTGCTAAAGTAAGGATGAAATGAAACATCCTTCTACGAGAAGATCCTCAAGGATTCAAATTAAGAGCCTTGTGATATCCTGAAGGCATAACAGCTCTACAATGGTACTGGTTTTTTGAAGTGATAGAATACATAATACATAGAATACATACATTAATAATTCTCCATGGTTGACAAGTCTCTGTCTAGATAAGAGACAAGGAAGACTAAAAAGCAAGGATGGCCCAAATGCAACATGATTTTTCTTTTTTTAAGAAAATGGAGTTACTCAGTGGAAAGTAACCTGTCTTTGTATGTATTTATTTATTTATTTATTTTATTTTATTTGATTGTCAAACTTGTACATGATAATTACTATAAGTATGAACATAAACAAGAACAAAGGGAGTAAATTCAGATAAATGGGGACAGTAAGACAGGGATGGTAGGCATGCTGGTGCACTTATGCATGCCCCCTTTAAGGACCTCATAGGAATGGGGTGAGGTCCACGTATGTATGGGGATGAGAGTGTCAGAGTGAACATTTCATGATCATTTGGACTATTGTGTAACATTTTCCATTCCATCTTATTCTTTAATACAAGGTGGCATATTCATTCACTAGAAATCCATCAAGGGCAGAAAATATCAGCAATGACAACTGGATAAAAATGCTTGGTGTTGACATCACTTTGATGCCAGTCAAGAAGCACCCAATTATTATCCACTTTGCTATGACTGTAGACTTTCCCAAAGCACTCAGCAAGGCAGCATGGAAAACGAACACCAAAGGACAAAATCCATGGTTCTGATCCAATTACAGGTCTTCTTACATGCTAGTTACAAACAAATTTTAAAAATGTTGGCTTTATCTTGAAATTTCTAGTTTATTGCTTCCTAGCAATCATAAACTAGCTATCATTGGTTGAAATATTCCTATCCTGGTGGAAAGAGCAATAGCTGCAACAGTTACAATAGTATAACAATAGTATGTAGTTATTTATTTAATAAAATACACCACAGTAAAAAATGCATGAATGACTATTTGGAGTAATAGATAGGATGTTCTCCCATCTTCCCTTAACATTCAGGAGGAAGAGATTGACTATATATTTGGCAAATAGCCAGAAAAGAGGGAAAGGAGAGAACAAGAGGGAAAGATCATTCCATTGGTGTCTCCTAGATCTGCTGAACCATCAATTTTCAGCAGACCTGGATGTATTCTTGGAGGGCTTCAATATCACAGTTCAAATTGATTTGCAGTTATTTGGCTGACTGAAACATGGGAGAAACAGTATGTATGTATGTATGTATGTATGTATGTATGTATGTATGTATGTATGTATCTCTAATATCCAAACTCAGTTAAAAATTTCAAATATTCTCAGAGCAGAGCAGATAGTCATTAAAATAATGAATATATCAAGATTCAGAAAGTCCTGCTTGCAACTGGCATGCTTAGAAAAACTAAAAGGCAAGAGATAAATATTTAACTAAAATATCCCACTTTATGTGGGTAATCTAGGAGACTCTTTATGCAGTTAATAAATTTATGGCTGATAAAGAGATTGATCCTAGGATCTTTTAACCCTCCCCTGTTCCCCACCTGAAATAATATTCTCTGACACTACCTTAAACTAGGGATATATGCATACATATATGGGATTTGCTATATTTTTGCACTAAATCTGACCCCTCTGTCTTGAACAGACTTGATCAACCCTTTCCAAAAAATGTAATACTTGGATTCATTTTGTGGCCATACCTCTTTTAAAACGACAGAAATGGTCATCCATGTTTGCTCCTGTCATTTGATATTAAGCCTAAATGTAGGAAATTTGGGTTCACATTTTAGCTCAGGGAAGAAACTTGCTTATGTTTATTGAGGGAAATCAGTGGCTGCTTCACACATAAGGTTAAGCCTTGGGGGCTTATGAACCAAATTCCTGGCTTAGTACAATGTGTAAATCCAGTCTAATTCACTAAGGAAGGTAAAATCTCCTTCAAGTTGAAGACAGGTCCCTTGTAACTTCAGGCACATGTCCACACAGTTTTTATCCATGACACATTAGTAATTTGGCATGGCCTTCTTCCAGCATGTTTTTGGAACCTTTTGTGACTTTCTAGCTTACAACCTAGGATTTTCTGGCATTCTATCCAATAACTAATCGGATATCATCCTATTTATATTAAATCAGGTAAAGATGTCCAGATGCTTCCACATACATTTTGCAGAGAATCCCTGCAAGTAACAAATGGGGTTTGTGTGAAGACTCAAGTGCAAGATTTAGATAATCTGGGAAAACCATAAATGTATTAGGCTTTCTTTGGAGTATTGTGGGAACTTCTAGATCTAGAATACTATGTTGGAGCAATGAGGTGGTTCCCCAGCTATAAGAGAGCAATTAAAGATTTGTATCCCATCTCATCAAATTCATCTGGATTTACATATTTGAGCAATTACCAAATTAATTCCTGTCTCACTGTTTTAAAATTTGTCCAGGCTCAGGAGGGATCAAACAGTTTCTCAAATAAATGTAATTATGATTGGAGTGCTGGCAAGCTAAATATAAGGTGGCCATTCTCATTCTGGTGCTTACTTGAGGTGCATCTCCATCATAGGAGTTGGCAGTCAATCTTCTAAATGACAGTAAGTTGGGGAATTCTCATACATTCCCCCTTCCATTTTCTGAGGAGTTACTTTATGGTAAACATACAGAGACTCCAATGGTAAATCATTTGCAGCCTTTTCTTGCACCACTCCTATAAGCTACTGCAGCCCTCCATACTATTGCCATGACTGTGCTTCTGTTCACCTTGGGAAGTATTGTAGGCAAACATCCCAGTGAAAACTAAGGAGAAAACCCAGGCATATTTGGCCATGAGGTGGCTCAGCTGTCTGGTTCAGAATGAATCCCAACTGTTTTTATGGATCAGCTTGTTTTTTCTGTTTGCTTCTCACCTTCCTTCCTTCCCTCCCTTCCTCAATTTGCAAATGAATTTTAGCCTTGAAGGCCAAATTCCTGCATATCAGAGGGGGGGAGGATGTGACAAAGAAAACATTTTACCTACAAACAACATTCCTCCCTCTCCTCCTCCTTCTTCCCCTGCTGTAAGTGATTGCTTCAGTTCTTCTCTGGGGATGGAAATAAGGCTATAAGTATCTTTTGGGCCCTGCATTTAATTCTGGGATCCCATCTGTACTTATTTGAGAGAGCTGATTACAAGAAAGTCTTCCTTCTGAATAAACATGTGAGGGATTAAACAGCCTGAGGAACAGATGCCATTCCACTTCCAAAAAGTCATAAAAGTAGTTGCTTTATACCTAGGAAACCCAATGCCTAAAGATTCAAGATTTTACTAGATACCCCCAATCCTTGCTACCACATCTTGCTATTTATACTGCACAAAGTGGTTAACTCATAAATGTATGTCTTCCTTTCATGCCTGCAGCTGATCTACCCTTATTTCACTGTATCCTGCATTTAAAAAAAAATGGACCAACCTTAACAAAAATTCAGGAGCTACTTTATGTTGGATTAGGATTCAAAATCTGTCAATTTGAATTGTAGGTGATTTCTGGGCTAGATTCATCCAAATTTTTTGAAAGCAAATTCAACTTTTGGACTAAGTAATTATCAGTTTTGTTTGACTGCAAGGTTATCCTTCAAAGGAAATTTCATTAGATGCCCCTGTTTAATGGAAAGCATCCGAAATCATGTCCTTTGAATTGTCTTTGGCTTGCTTTTGAGAAACATGCCAAGTGTCTTCCAGGCTGAATGTCCATTCAAATTCCTACAAGGAGAATTCCCCATCAAAAACTTACTGTGGGCATAGGTCATTTGGGCGTTTCTCACAGGAGCAAAACTGTTACCTTCTCCCACTACCCCCAAGATATCTGCCTGTTGTAGGGTCTTAAAGGCACAGTCTTTATTCAAGGGTGAGAGGAAACCTAATCAGCAATAGAATAAAGCTGGTAGTAAACAGTGGTGTACATTGTATTGTTTCCTTACCCAAAGCTGTCACATGCTTGAACTTTCTGCATTGGCGCCACAGAGATTAACTCCTTGCTAATAATGACTGTTGGCTCACCCGGACATTTGCACAGAATCAAAATGCTCTCTGGAGTGTTTGAATGTGTTTGCACACTAAAAAGGATGTAATGTCTTAGCTACTGTACACACAAGAAAAAGGTGACACATTCCATAGGTGGTTTGTGTGCTAGAATTCAAAAGGAGATTGGTAATTGCATCCTTCTTATCAGAGTAGCAAATCCCAAGATTAAAACTGAGCACGTAGGCCACTGGCATCTAATTCTAAGCCAGGAATATTGCATAATTATTTTTTCTCCTAAAAGGTTCTTGGCATCAATAAAAACAATCTGAAATAGTCACCAAGTGTTGGTGTTGGTGTTTTGAAAAATAAATAAACTAGCTATGGCTAGGAATTCAGAGTAAAACTGTCATTTCCAGAACAGCATCCAAAACCATACACACAGTGGTTGCATTATATTATCAAAGGCTGACAACTCAAAATTCACAATTATTAAGGCATATGCCTATAGAATGCAGCAGAATTTGCCTTTCTTGGATAATCACCCATAAATCCATATGCTGTGAATGAATAATATGGCAGTTCCCTTTTTACACTCAGTCTTTGTGCTATGCTGACCTGCAATAATGCCAACCTGTAAAAAATAATCAAATCACAACATTGTGGAATTGGTAAAGCCCACAAAGATCCTCTAGTCCAGCTATCTGTAGCGTGCAGGAATATTTGTTGAATTGGCCTTCAAAGGTGGCTTTCCAGACTCTTCTTAAAAATCTCCAGAAACTGAGAACTCACACATTCTCCAATTGTGACTTTTTACTACACTTCAAGTCCTGGGGTTTTTTTAATGTGGCATCTTTAGATAGCAAGCAAGCAAATAAAGCAGAAGCATTTAATAGTTTAAAGCTCTCAACAAAAATAACAAACATGCTTTTCTCTTGCCAAACTTTTTGTTGTTAATTTTAATCTTGGATTTCAATGTTAATGGTATCCCTTTTAAGGTTATGCTCCATTGGTTTACAGCATAAGTCTTCAAACTTGGCAACTTTAAGACTTGTGGACTTCAATTCCCAGAATTCTGGCAGTTGAAGTCTACAAGTCTTAAAGTTGCTAAGTTTGGGGACCCCTGGTTTACAGCAATGTAGGAAGGCCAGTAATTAATGAATTAATGTAAGCTACCATGAGAATTTACAAAAGCAGGAAGAGAAGGCAGAGGGCTGGCTATAGTCTTCCTCCATTGATGGGCTTGGTTGGTGGGCAAAGTAGCATCAATGTTCTACTTTGAGCTGCCATTTTAAATTCCCACCAGACTTCCAGTGTAGCTTTGTGGGAAACCAAAGCAGCAATCAGTATTCAGTTGTTGCCCCATATGTTTCCTTGGGGGAGGGGGTGTCTCAGAAAGCATTGGACCCTGCCTGAGAGATAGGATCTGAGCAGCTGCTTGGGAAGGGGATGTAGCTTCAACTTCTCTCTGAAGATTCATGCCTTTTTTCCTTCCCAACCTCCCTTTTCAGCAGAAGATGGAGTGGGTGGTTTGGACCCCATTTTTAATGTATGTTTTTATGGGGTGTGATATGTTTGTTGCTTCTTCAGTGTGGGTTTCAACAACTGTTCAACTGTTATTGGTTTGATTGTCTTTCCTTATTTTAATCCTAATTATT
This sequence comes from Laticauda laticaudata, assembly GCA_004320025.1. Lineage (NCBI taxonomy): Eukaryota > Metazoa > Chordata > Lepidosauria > Squamata > Elapidae > Laticauda > Laticauda laticaudata. The sequence continues at coordinate 3,122 of BHFT01041816.1, read as the reverse complement.
TACACTCTGCAAACTACAAGATGGATGGATGATAGATGGCTCAGCCCATTCCCAATCAAGATAATTAAAAAAAAAATTCAAGAAGCAGTCGGTCCACTAAGGAGAGAATACAGCAAGGAAATAACAGGTAACAGAGAGAAAGCAGAGCTGCTTAACTTATTCTTTGCATCGGTCTTCACCCAAAAAAAATTATAGCTCAACCCACCAAAAACACAACTATAAGAAACAGACCAGAAATAAAATTTAAAATAAGCAAAAAAAAATAGTAAGGGAACACCTGTTGATGAAAAAAAAATCACTGGGGCCTGAGGGATTACATCCCAGAGTTTTAAAGGAGCTGGCAGAGGTCATCACAACCACTGCACCATATCTTTCAAAAATCCTGGAGCACCGGGGGACTACCAGAGGACTGGAAAAGAAGCTGATGTGGTTCCCATCTTCAAAAAGGGGGAAAAAACAGACCCAGGAAACTCTAGACCAATCAGCCTAACATCAATACCCGAAAAGATACTGGAAAAGATAATAAAAAAAACAGATCTGCCAACATCTAGAAACAAGTAAAGTAATAACTAGCAGTCAGCATGGGTTGTTAAAAACAGATCATGCCAAAACTAATCTATTTTCGTTTCTTCAACATAGTGGCTAAATTAGTAGACCAGTGAAATACTGTGGACATAATATTACTTAGATTTCATCAAGGGATTCGAAAAAGTAGACCACAACCGACTTTTTGGTAAGCTAGAAAAAAGTGCGACAGATAGCACCACCACCAGATGGATTTGCAACTGGCTGACAAACTGTACTCAACAAGTAGTCCTTAACGGGTTTAAGTCTACATGGAGGGAAGTAAACAGTGGGGTGCCACAAGGTTCTGTCTTAGGCCATAACTCTTCAATATCTTCATTAATGACATAAGACGAGGAATAGAAGGGGAACTTACCAAAATTGCATATACTAAGCTGGCAGGAAAAGCTAACACCCAAGAAGATAGGCTCAAGATCCAGAGGGATTCTTGACAGACTAGAACACTGGACCCTATCTAACAAAAATGAAATTCAATGTAGAGAAAAGTAAAGTCCTACACTTTGGCAAAGAAAAACCAATAGTACACACATAGACTGAGACTCAATAGCAGTAACTGAGAGGGATCTTGGAGTCTTAGTGGACAGCCAGCTAAATGAGAGCCAGCAGTGTGCAGCAGCAGCCAAAAAGCTAATGCAATCCTAAACTGAATTAACAGAGGGATACAATCAAGATCAAGTGAGGTACTAATACCACTCTTATAAAGCCTTAGTAAGAACCACACCAAGAGTACTGCATCCAATTTTGGTCACCACACTATAAAGAAGATGTTGAGACTCTAGACAAAGTACAGAGAAAAAGCAACCAGAATGATTAGGGGACTGGGAGAGTAAAACATAAAAGAACAGTTACAGGAACTGGACATGCTAGTCTAGTGAAGAGAAGGAGCAGGTGAGACAAGATAGCCAGTCTTCCAATATTTGAGGGGCTGCCACAGGGAGGAAGTGGTCAAGCTATTTTCTAAAGCGCCTGTAGGCCAGACAAGGAATAATGGATGGAAAACTGAACAAGGAAAGATTTAACCTGGAAATAAGGAGAAACTTTCTGACAGTGAGAACAATCAACCAATGGAACAGCTTGCCCTCAGAAGTTGTGGGAGCTTCATCACTTGAGACTTTCAAGAAGAGATTAGACTCCCATCTGTCAGAAATGATGTCAGATCTCCTGCTTGGGCAGGGGGTTGGACTAGATTACCTACAAGGTCCCTTCCAACTCTGATTATCTGTTTAAGGCAGGATCATGTATTGCTGCATTTATTTCTGTGGCATGAGAACTATCAGAAGCCCCCTTGGCCATGAGTGCCTGCATAGGGATCCAGGTTAAAACAAACATGATGTAGCACTATGTGTGAATCCAATGAGTGTCAGCTGTTCTCGAAACATTCAAGCAGGATCTTTTCAAAATGTTCTTGGATGTGCCAGAGATTGAATCTGAGACCTTCTGCATATAGTGCATACATGTGCACTCCCACTTTGCTTTACCCCTCCTGTAGTAACACTAGGCATCTTCAGACATTATTCAGGTCTCCTTAAAGGCTAGGTCCCACTGGCCGACAGACGCAAAACGTATGCATAAAGGACACAGCGGACGAGCAAAATTTCGGGGGTGGCTCCATCCGTTGTCATCCACTCNGCGGACGAGCAAAATTTCGGGGGTGGCTCCATCCGTTGTCATCCACTCCAAAAAGTGGCAAAAATTTGCATAAACAGGACGGAAAAGAACAGACGTGGGTAGTATGTAGCGGGGATGTTAAACGGATGTTCATAGGAAGCCTAGCGAATGAAATCGGATGGAAGCAGGTGACACCTCCGAAGGGGTTCCGGGGGAGAATTTTGAAGCGGACACATAGCGGATGAAGTGGATGCATCATGTATGCCTAAAGGAAAGAAAGGAGATGCTGTGCAGATGTATATCTGATGCAAACGCATCCTTTCTATTTCCGTGCTACTAATGATGTATAGACATTCCATGTACCCTTTTTTCCTCCCTCTTTCCATTTTCAGCAGCAGCGGATGTGAGTTGCGAGGATGCCCAGAGGATGCAGAGAGGATACAGCGGACGTTTAATGGATGATAAAGGGACATAGAACGTATGTTGCTCGTATGTCATGTATTTAAGCCCCGGTCTCACTGCACTTACGGATGCAAAGAGGAAGAAAAACGTTAAAAAAAGCTTGCCATCCGTTGGAAAACACTATGCATCCGTTGTGTACTCATGGCATACGTGTTTCATACGCTCTATCCCTCCAGCATCCGTCCACTGAGATTTCATCCATGCAAGAAGTTTTAAGCTGCACAAAACTTTGTGAGAGGATGAACTTTCCGCCGCATACAATGTACATCCATGATATATATGGGCAACAAACGTTCTACGTCCGTTATCATCCGTTAAACATCCGCTGTATTCTCTCTGCATCCTCTGGCCATCCCCTCAACACACATCTGCTGCAGCTGAAAACGGAAACAGGGAGGAAACAAAAGGTACACAGAACGTCTACACAGCGTTAGTAGCACGGAAATAGAAAGGATGTAAGCATATGC